>JAADVL010000054.1:0-77483 GCA_023334995.1 Pythium sukuiense | reverse complement strand
GAGTGAACATTTCTGTAATTACTCTAATCTCTCACTTGCACAACAAAATATCACAATAGAGGCGCGCTGCCTATGAGATATCGTTGCCAATGAGATATAGAAGTGAGTAGTAGTACGCACTTACGTTATGTTTGCTAGGTTCGGTCCAATTCTTGCTTGTGTCTGATCCTGGACAAATTAGATGTACCAGGTACAGGTCGGCAACTTGCTATCTCTAGTCACATTAAGTCCGATATCGTTGATTAGAAGTGCATGAAGTGTGAAGGGTTGTCGGCCTGTGGGGCCATCCCGCACTACCGTGGTAATCAGGCTTGAAGGGACAATTGTCAGTTCCTTCAAGCTTGAGAACCACGGTACTACGCTACCGTTGGGATTTCTGACGGTTATCAGGTCTTCAAAGAGTCATCTGCTTGTACTTATTCATGTCGATCGTCCTTTTTGGTGATCAAACAAGCGGGATATCAATTTATATAGGATTTTGTGGGTCTCTAGGGAGCTTTCCCCATAAACTGGGTACCCCAGCCACTATGATGATACAACAGCAGTTTTGGTACAAAAATCCGAGCAATATTACGGCAAAAATTGCAATACGGATGACAGTTGGACTCCATATTTCCGTAGGGGTTATTGTTTGGAATGCAGACGCCATATACTTTATATTCTATTCTCGGAGCCCTGTTGAGTACAGCGAGTGCGTCTGTTGCAGTGGACGCGTAGCCGCTCCTCTCCAGCTCCGCTTTCGTCGTGCGGTTCGCCTCGCTCTTGTGGTCTCCCCGGTTCCACTTCATAGGTGTCGCCAGCGTGAGCAGCTTGGGGTAGCGACTAAAATCCTTGAAGAACGCTGTGGCGGACGCAGGTCCAATTGAACTCGCGTAGCTGCGTGCACGTCTGGCAGAAGCGTTCTCAGGTTGTGAGACCCAGTGTTCACTGTTCGTCGCAGTCGGCTTCTTCGATGTAGCAGACCACACCACGGTATCCGTCCAGCACTCGAATGTCCGGACACGATCTGATCACAGTGTAGGTTTAATCACGACACCGCGAGGAGCTAGCGGCGTAGTGGCTCAACACCACTCACAACCTCACGAGTCCGCCGCGCGTGTTGGTCCCACGCCAGCGCTTTGCACTGTCAGCCACTGCCGTCCCCAGATCTTTGACGTCGCCGTCCACTGGATACTCTGCACTCCCTAGATCTGTCAAAAAAAAGTCGCTCATACTCCCAGCTGGCGAGCTGGGAGTATGAGCGACTCCACGACCGGGCACTGTGTGGCTGCGGCTCGCACGGCAGCAGCCTGAGACTCTAGGGACCGCACAAGCGGCTCCATGATCTCGAAATCGTTGATATGCGGGGCGTGGACCAGAGCCGCCGACTAGAATGCCTCAGGCGATGCCACTGCAAACACGAACGTCCGTTCAATGAGAAGCCGGCGGGTCCGCGGCGTGGACTACACACGCGTCGCAACATGAGGCAGAGTCTCATCGTGAGCATGTCGCTGCGCTTAAACTTCCCACGAGTCTTGAGCAGGAGAAGCCGAAGCGTGCGCGTTTCTGCATCCCGAAGACACAGACGCCACGTACAGGTCTCGACTATCGGCCGACCTCACTGCTCAATTCGGATTACAAGATCTTCTCGCGCCTTCTGCTCAATCGCATTCGTGGCAGCTTGGACTCCAGGGTTTCACCCGCTCGGTTTGGATTCGTCCCGACGCGGCAGGTGCACGACGCGATCGACGTGTGGACGGCGATGCAAAGACTCGGCACGAGGAAACTGCTACCCGCGACTGCGACAGCCGTGCTGCTGGACTTCGCAAAAGCGAACGTCACGCTCGATCGCAGATTCCTCCGCAAGGCTCTGAAGTTTCATGGGTACGACGGATCGCTCATTCGGGCTGTGGATGCGATGCACCTGGCGACGACGGCCAGCTTCATCGCAGACGGCGAGCTCTCCGACCCGGTTGACGTTGAAAACGGGATCCGCCAAGGCTGTCCGTTGGCGCCCGTGCTGTTTATACTGGCGATCGACCTCCTCTACAAACGAGCCGACGTTGACCCCGGGCTGGCTGGTCTTTATTTGGATGAGCACACGCGGGTCACGCTCAGTGGGTATGCCGACGACACGACTGCCTACTTGGATCATCCGCGCGAGTGTGCGGCGCTTCTTCGGCTTCTCGTTGAGTTTGGTACGGCCTCCGGCCTGCGTATCAACGTCACGAAGGGTCATGCGGTGGCTCTCCCCGAACGGCCCAACTGCAGAACACGCTTCAATGGAGATTCGCGTCGCGGCTCGAGGAGACCACCTCCGCCATCTCGGTGCTACCATTGCGGCTGCGCCGTCACTGACCAAGGTATGGGATGGCACGCTCCAGCAGCTTCGTGGCACTCTTCATCTTGCGGAAATCAAGACGACGAACCTGCTCCAGCGCGTCGACATCTGCAGGGTCATCATCATGCCCAAGCTTCTCTTTGTGGGTCGCCATGCGTGGCCTACGCCGCAAATCTTCGACCGCCTGCAACATTTCGTCTCACACTACGCCTGGCACGGAGTTCTAGCGACGGACGACCAGAAGCGGCCGGGTTGGAAGAGCAAGCAGATGTCGCACCTCTCCATCAACGATGGTGGCATTGGCTTACCGGACGTCCGAGAGGAGTTTTTCCGCCTCAGCGAGGCTACGGTGTCGCGGTGGTGCTCGGCAACGTCTCCAGTTGCGGGCGGCTGCTGTCGGCCGAGTCCTGCTGTGTCTCCAGGGAGCGCACAGTCGGCGAGCATCTCACGCCTCCCGGTTCCCCCAGCCCGCGTGTGGCACTCGCTGGCGGCTGCAGGGCTGGCGCGAATCCGCAGTGCCAACACCACGCCGAGGGGAGTGACTAAGCTGCAGCTTTTACGGCAGCTGCTTCCGGCTACAGGACGAGCAGTGACTTCGAAGTGGTGGAAGCACGGGTGGATTCATTGTCGATACGACCGCCACAACGCGGTCCTCCGGGATCTCAGGCGTGTGCAAGACACTCGGTACGGCATGTTCAACTCAGCGGCTCTTGCGGCTGCACCGCTGACGCGGGACGGTGTACTCCTTTATACGGCCGAGCAGGGAGTCTCCACGTCGGCGTACGTGCGCCTGTTCCCCGGTGACGCCACCGTCGGATCCGTGGTCGAGCTCGAATGGATCGGCCCACTTCACCTGCGGTTTCGATCATGCCGTGACGCTGACTCCCTGAACCCAGCTCAAATCATGGCCTTCCGACGACTGTGCGCACGGTGGTTTTCAACTACCCGGCGCTGCTCCAGCCCCAGAACCCTCCTGACGTGCTCCAGCCATGCCCGCCAACTGAGGAGAGATGGCGTATCCGGACGTCGAAGCATGGACACGAACTCGTATGTGACCACGGTGGAGGCGCTGTCACCAACCTTGGAGTCGTCAGCTCGACCAAGCAAGCGGCACGCGTCGCTCGCACGATCAACCCGTCGATCGCACGCTTCGACCACCACCCCAGCCTCGTGGCGTTCGCTCCACTCTGGACACCACAGCCGTCACAGCGCCAGCCTGCTGTGAGCACAATGTCGCCGTCTCGGGCATCGCCAGGGCACCGGGAAGTCGATTCTCGTGCCGCTCGTGCCGTGGAAGCCGACGAGCTGCTCGGTACGGCGCTCACAACGGAGACGTGGAAACGCCTGGCGCGCTTGGAGGGCAGCTCCAGCGCCCAACGGCTCCTCTTCCACAAGCTCAAGGGCCTGCGGCTGTCCGGCTGGGATCGGACCAGGGAGCGTCGAGGATGTCCACACTGCGTTGACCTGTGCGACGATGCAGGCCACGCCTTCCACATCATGTGGTCCTGTCCAGCGGCACAGCATGTATGGACAGAACATGACAGAACATCTTCGCTTCTGGCAACGCCTCGGCTTGTGGCAGGGCTGCGTTGCCTCGGATCATACCTTCGCAGCCGCAGTCTTCGGCCTACGCCTCCCTCAGACCCCAGCGTCCGTATGGGGTTTCGTCGACCAGCATGCAGTCCAGCTCGAGGACGTCGGCGACGTACAGACTGCACTACAGGTGGTGTGGCAACTCCAGGCCCTCGCTTGGTTACAACGGATCTGGCAGTGGCGTCACGGTCAGGCCGATCCTGTCGACCCTTGGACAGCAGCGGCCACAGTGTCTGCTTTCCGCAGACAGATCGCAGCTATCCACAAAGCTGCCTGGTCTACGCCAGCCAGGTCAAAGGAGCTCGTTGCCAGCGTCTGCCGTGGCCTTCTACACTTCCTCGCGCTGCCTCGCTGCGTCGACGGTTCCGATCTCCACTGGCTGCTTCCTCCTCTTCTTCGACGGTGGGTCACACGGCAATCCTGGCCCTGGAGGCGCTGGGGCAGTCGTCGTCCACGTGAACGCCTTCGGCAGCGGCGAGCGCATCGTGTGGTCGGCGGCCATGAGCCTGGCCAACGTCAGGACAACCAACAACCGCGCGGAGTACGTCGGCCTCGTGAGCGGCCTCATGGCTGCCAAGGGGCCAACTCCTGGCGACCTCATTCGGTCATCGGCGACAGCGCCATGATCCTCTCCCAGTTTCGGGACTCGCGCCCACCCAAGCACCCCGGACTGCGCCGCCTCTACGGACGAGCGCGCATCCTGGCGGATTCGGTCGGCGTGCAGACGAGGGTCCATCACTTCCGCGCGTACAATAAGATGGCAGATGCAGCGGCAAACATCGCGATGGATTCTTGCGCCTCGGTTCAAATATTCCATCCGACCTCCAGACCACTCTGGCAGGTGCTCCAAGCTCACCTTCAAGGTGACCTCAATCAGTGGCGGGACTCCACTTATCCAGGCCTACCTAGCTCCGACTAGATGCATACACAGCTACAGTGTTCATTAGTTGTAACGCAATAGACTTCAGTTCAAAAGAAAAGAAGCGTGCGCGTGCTGGCGATCTCATCCATACACACCTACCACGCCTTGGAGACCATAATATGCCCCACGTGCCTTTCTCGCATTAGATATTATCTAATGCGAGAAAAGCACGTGGGGCGTCCGGATGGTGGAGCGCACCGAAGTTGAGATCACGCTCCTCCACCGCGAACCTGACGGTCGCTTCTGCGACGTACGGAGGCAACGATGCTAGACATGGCAGTGGTATCGGCGGCCAAGTCGTACTGGGTGGCGGCGTGGGGCGCGACTTGGTTGTTTCGAGTTTTTTGGAGTGGCAAAGGTCAAAATGCGTTCAGGCGCAGCATTTTTGCCAACCATATCACTCCATTGTCAACAATAATACAGGTTAAAAATCTAATAGTCTAGGCAAACTCATGATGGCCCTCAATTCATCTTTCACCTTGGTTAGGCGACCAAAGGCAGGCTGCCTCAATGCAAACGGTGCTACAAGTGGAGACCGTGTACGACTGCGTTCATAAGAAGGGACTCCGGCGTCGGACTCGTCATCTCGCTCGTCGCTGCCAGTCTCATCGTCATTCCAGTCTCTGATAGCGATACACGAACACGTCGTCGATCTTGGCGTAGGCGTCTTGCCACTTTCGTTTACCGCCGCGCCACTCTGGGAAAAACACCTCGGGCAGCGTCGCGAACTGAAACTCCCCAAAGTCTTGGATGGCCGTGCCATCAAACCCATGTACGAGTCCCTGGAACTGAAGCGTCGGGTGCTTGGTTTTCACCTCACCTGCGAGCGATAGAAGACGTGGAAAATACTCAGCGCACCACTTTTTGTCAACCCGAATGCTTCTCCAGTATTCACCCAAGCCATTACCTTTCCTTGTAGCACCTGATACTTACATTTTGTAGGGAAAGGTCGAAAAACATGGTTTTAGGATCGATACAGGAATAATTTCCAGATATTGGAATATAACTGGATCTGGAAAACAACAATAATATATCATTCCGTAAATTCAGTACACCGTAAAATTCATATTTTATTATTTTCACCAAGGCCTGGCTCGGACAGCCATTTCCAGGAAGATCAATCTCATTGAGTTTGGGGGTGAGGCTGAGCGCAGCGCTCCACACATCATCGCCGCACACATTATCGCCGCACGCGCCATAGGCGTCATACAACCTTGGCACCAGACGCCGCGCGTACTTGCGGCGCAACGTGAGGCGTCGCCGCGTCTCCAACATGGCACTGCGACTCGCGATCGTGGGCTCCAGAGGCGACACGCGACGGAGCGCTCTCTCGCTGGCGATCTCTTCAACCAGCGCGTTCCATTCCCTGCACACGGCGGCGATGGCGACGAATGACGCAGACAGTCTACATGTCTCACCCGGGTCGAGGTCACACTCACTGAGCGCGAAGCTGAAGATCGAATCCATTATCCGAAGCGGTACCATCGACAGCATCGGATGCGGGAGCGAAGCCATGGTGGTCGGTGGCTCAGGATCAGCCACGCGCCGCTGCTTCTTGGTACGAGTCTCCATTACCGTCTGGTCTCACTTGTGGCCGCCATCAAATGGATGGCCTTGTCCTACTGTAGCCCATCAAGAAGCCGAGCGAAGAGAAATCCATGTCGTAGGAAAAGCGAGGTCATGCTAATTGATGGGCGCATCAATTAGCATGACCTCGCTTTTCCTACGACATCAAACGTCCATTTGGTGTCCTCGTGGACCTCACCACTCGCACCCATCGAAACGACCACGGGATGTTCGAAGTATTGGGAAAAGAGAGGGCTCCCCTTCTGAGACTCCTCTCATTGATCGGCAAAAACCTGGGCGAGTTGACCATCGAGGCTGTTCACTTGAGGCTGTCGTCGTCCTCTCTCATCCCCAGAACTGTGGCGACGGAGTCGAGTGCAAATACGAACCGGCCACAGGCGAGAAGCGTCCGCCGCCGTGCTGCCGGCAGTGGAGGCGATGGTCAAGGCGTGCTGTCCCTACGTGCATATCCATCGAGGTGATCAACTTTCCCGTCGAATACTTCCAGTCGATTTTTACTGAGGACTTCGCCTCCCCGCCAAACCTCGAAACACTGGTGTTGTGGGCCGCACTGAGTACGGAGATTTCGTTCAAAGGGTTGCTCTCCGCTCTCAGCGCGCCAACTCATCCGCTGGCTCATTCGCTTCACACACTTGACATCAGCTTCAACAGCGACGGTTTACTGGAAGAACAGGCAACAGCTGACATGCTAGAGAAGAATGAGTGGCTCGTCAACTTTTGGCTCTCTGTGGGTACGTGGCGAAAACCGCGGGTGTCGGAAACCAACGGACTTCGGCTGAAGCGGGTGAAGGCGCCACTTTCGATTACCCAGAAGGCCGTGTTTCTCAGTGTTGTCGAGAGCACGACACTGCTGTGGGAGTCATTTGTCGTGGCAAAGTATCATCGTATCGTATTTGTCTATTCCGTTAATCTCTAGCCATTAGCCCCCACTACTTGTGTATCAAGGACAATCCGCGAATGCTGCATGCACCTGACGCTCTTGAGGACTACAGTGTCACGACGATTTGGCGAAATTCGCGCTCGATCACGAAGCGGAATATCTTTGCGACGACAAACGACTCCCACGTCAGTGTCGTGCTCTCGACTGAGAAACGCGGCTTTTTGACGGATTGCGAGTGGTGTTTTCACGCGCTGGAGTTGAACACCGCTCGAGTCGCCCATTCTCGTATGTGAGAGACCCAACGTGGCGAATCGAAAGTTGACCAGCAAACGATTCCTCTCGAGCATCTCTGCGATGAGTATGTCACCGTACTCATTGAAACGCGGAATTCGAATCGCCAGCGTGCGAAGAGATTGTGCGAGGGAGTGAGTCGGTGTGCTGAGCGCGGATAGCAGACCTCGAAACATATCCTCCGACCAGCAGGCATCTCTCACGACCAGAGTCTCCAGCTTCGGGAAGCCGACAGCGTCTTGCTTGAACATTTCTCGGAAACACCCCATGGGGAACCGGGCGACTTCGACCGAAGAGCACGGCTGTAAGCAAGAGCGCAGCAGTTTGTCCATGGCGAGCTGCGACGTTTCGTCGGCGCTGGTCCCACGAACGCGAAACTCACGGAGTTCGACTCCAAATACCATGAGGCATTCGCAAAGCGCTTCCATCTCAAATGACTTGGCTCCAGCCTCGAGCTTTACAGTCAAATATTCCAGCGCATGACGACTTTCGGACGGGGTGGGCGGGACAGGGCCTTCGTCACTCGCGTTTAAATCGAGTTGTTGGACATCAAGTCTTCGCAGGTTGGGGCAAGTGTGCATAATACGCGCGATCCCTGCCACATCCAGACTGGTATCGACTGTGAGTTCCTCCAGATGAGCGCCGACACGACCAAGCAGACGTAGGAGCACACCATCACACGTCTCATCATCTGACATGAAAGGCAGAAGAGAGTGCGTGCCGCCACTCAGACGAATCGTCAACGCCTTGAGCTGCGCTTTCCTCTCTTAGACCCGCTCGGCAGCCTCCTTCATACTGTCCACAACAGCTATGTGCGATGAATGCACACTGCATTGCCCGAAACCGGCCAGGAAGACGTCCGCGTACGTGTCTTCTGTGCCATTCCTCGCTGTAGCTGTAGCATCATATCCACTGCGGTTCATGAGGCCGCACACTTGGTCCGGGTCTGAGAGATGTTTCTCAGCATCGTGAATGCCCACGAACGTGGTATCCTCGTAAGCACCATACACGTCTTCCCAGGAGCGACACCACTCCCAATTCCGAAGTTGACGGAGACATTCCTCGCGACTCGGGGCTTCCAGTACGTCCAAAATTTCCTCCAGATCGCGTTTCGTCAGCGTAGCCTCGTCGATTGTCAGCGTGTCGACGACGCTCGTGCGGAGCAAATAACCGAGCCACCTCGCGCGCTCTCTGCGACCGACGGGTGCTCGATAGTCGCTCGTCTTGTCTTCCAGCGGATGGATCAAATGGATGGAAGTCACGTGGTCGGCTGCGTGGGCGAGCGACGACTAGCACGCGGCCACAAGCCGCGCGTGCGTCACCAAGGTCCATCTGTTGGACGGGCGATCCGCGTCGTCTCCAACGCCGTTTCCGCCACAACGCACGACGATATCCCACTTGTTCTTCTTTTTGCCGCAGCTCGCTGGAGTCGCGAACTGCTTCCTCGCGATGAGATCGAAGACCGGCTTCCAGTCGCGGAGGTACACTGGAACCTCAATGTCGTGGCCCATCTGGAGCCGAACGCACACATCCGCTTCGTCTCGGAAGCCGTGGAGGAGACACAACAGCTCGGTCAGGTCCTCCAATTTGTCGCCTGCGTTTTGAATCGTGATTGTGATGTGCGCGACGTGGAAGACGCTTCGGTCGATCCTCTGGAGCAGTCGAAGTACGGGCTTCAAGTGCGTCCCCCATCGCCCGAGCCGCAGCGAGAGCTCGAACCGCTGGCCCCGCGTGGCACGGCCGTACAGCCGCAGCAGTCTCTGCCTGGTCTCCTTGAACACGTCAGTCGTAGTCGCTTCTGTCCATTCGAAGAACCCGCGAAGCAACTCCACGGTCTCACTTGTCTTCGTTGTGGCGGCCACGGACAGCCCCAGCAGCTCCTGAGGCCGCACTGGCTCGGCGCTGAGCAGTCTCTTCTCGTGCTCCCCTCCACACGCCAGCGGCACGCATCTGGGCGCGTCTAGATGCCACGAAAGCGCCAGGATCTCCACCAGTTCGCGGAATTCGAGCTGTTGCGCGTCGTCCAAACAGGTATCTTTACGCCCGAATATGTCGAAACGCGACAAGCGATCGCGGGCTGCGGCCAGCGTGAACGCACAGCGCCCGCTAGTGTCGACAGCGTCGCCGCAGTCGCCGTGGATAGCGTCGCGCCAGTCGGCGTACAGCGCGTCGCCGCGCGCGAGCCACGGCGCCAGCACGGCGTCCAGTTCCATCGTTGATTCACTGTCACTAACCATAGATGAGGATCATGTGAAAGCCTCATCAGAGACGCGCATTGTCCTTTCTAGCCTAGTCGTCAAGGAAGATGCCGACGTCGTGCGGGAGACTGACTTCGGGGCCTCCGCTAATGGAGTCGCCTTCGTGCTGCGTGCGTGCCCCGCTCTCAAGAAGCTGTCCGTGATCCTCAACTCTCGCGGTGGGCAAAGACGATCCGGATTGGATTGGAGCGATGCTCGAGCTCACGGGCGATCAACCACCCGCCGCTGCAGCCGCAGAACATCAGGGACCAAGAGCTGTATGGCGCAGCGTTCTGTCGCTTGCTGGTACGTGAGTGCCCGTAGCTGAAGAGTTTTGACTGAAGGAGGAGCACGAACAACTCGGGCTCAAGAGGCGAAACACGACGCAGCGCTCTCTCGCTGGCGATCTCGTCCAACACCGCGTTCCATTCTCTGCGCACAGAGGCGATTGCGACGAATGGCGGGGAGAGACTATGACTCTCGCCCGGGTCGAGGTCATACGCACTGAGCGCGAAGCTGAAGATCGAATCCATTATCCGAAGCGGTACCATCGACAGCATCGGATGCGGGAGCGAAGCCATGGTGGTCGGTGGTTCACGATCAGCCACGCGCCGCTGCTTCTTGGTACGAGTCTCCATTAGCGGGCACCTTGACGGTCTCACTTCCTAATTGATGGGCTAGTTCGAGCCCGTGAAGAAGCCAAGCAAAGAGAACTTGATGGGGCGCATGAATTAGCCTTCCCTACGACATCAAATGAACAGTGATTCTTGGTGTGTCAATTGCTGCAGCCATCGTTCGAGTCTTCGGCATGTAACTAGCGGCGCAGCACCAGCACTGAGTCAATGTTGACGTCCGGAATTGTGTGCGCTTCTTGGTTCCACGTGGGTGGTGGCGCCGCGTCGGTGACGATGACAAACTCACGCAGTCGCTTGAACTCCTGTCCGTGCTCATCTACCACGGTCACGAGACCGTGGAGGCGCAGCACGGGGTGCTTGGCTTGCGCTCGTCGGCAGAGTCTCTGTACCTTGGTGATCGTGGCGATGCACTGGCGCTCATCCAGCCAATGGGTCTTGTCGTTGATGAGATGGAGACTCACGCGACGTCGAACCGATCCATCGCGCTTGATGAGACGCTCCAGGAGGTTGATCAGCGCGTGGTCGAACAAGAGAGAAGCCAGTGTCTCGTTGGACTCGCTCAGTCGTAACTGGAATCGACATCGATTCTGTGAATGACCAGTGAGTAGACTCATGAGCCCCGCGCCCGTGATGTTACAGCCACTGAGCTCCACTTTCGCGAGTTCTGGAAGCCGGCAAGTCGCCCGAAGCGATCGATCCGTGAACGTCCGGACGGTCGAGACTGGAAAATCGATTGGGTTCACTTACACGATCGTCACGGTGGTCATGCGAGGACAGCCAGCGACAAAAGCAGTGATGAAATCATCGCCAAAGACTTCGATATCCATCTCGTTGCCTGAATTGTACCATCGCACCGTGAGTTCTTCCAGCGCCGGACACGCCTTGAGCACCACCGCCGCGTTCTTGGCCGTGGGACCATAGCCGCCTACGTGCAGCTCCTTCGTTGTCCTCGCATCCATAGCGCGGATGTAGGCATCCCACTTCCATTCACTTGGTGTCAGCAGCGACAACTTCTTCAAGTGAGGCTTGCGGAATCGGGCAAACACTTCGAATAATGCGGTCGCGTAGGGCACGCAAACCCAGTTGAACTCGCGCAGCTGCGTACACGTGCGACAGAAGCGCTCCCACGTCTTCAAGTCGAGCCACCAGTGCTCGTGGCATTGGACGAGCGTATGGAACGCAAGCATGCTGGCGTAGCCATCGAGAACCTGGATCCGCGGACACGTCTCAATGACGCAGTTGATGTAGTCCCGCGATATCTCTGCATCCTCAGCGTAGTCGTTCAGCGTCATCCGCAGTCGCGTGAGTCCTCGCTTCCAGGAAGATGCGCTCTCGAACACAGTGGAGAGCAGATCGTCCATGACCCCATCGTTGGGGTGGTAGCTGAAGGGAGGGTACTGGTGGTTGGGCAGCACGAGGGTCTCCACGAGCGGACACAGTCTCCCGGTAGCACGCACAACATGCTCCTGGGAGTAGCCAGCGCTGCTTAGCGGCTCACACAGCTTCAGATCCGTGAGCAGCGGGACATGGGCGATTGCGGCCGACCAGAAGCCTTCGCTGGACGGCGTGGGGAATAGCGCCTTGTGGCTGACGGTGAGTCGCCGGGTCCACGATCGTCGCAGCGTGAGGTGATTGCGCATGGAGGCCGCACCACTGCGCGTCAGCTCGCCGTTTCGCTTGAGCGTGAAGGAGCAAGGCGCGCGGGAGCACGCGACCTCATCGAAGGTCAAACACCAGTCCTTCGAGACGGCCGTCAATGGAGGGAACCCGACGGGAAGGACGGGCTTGTCGGACGGGAGCGAGCCCAAGTCGAACGCCTTGTCCTCAACCCCATAGCTCACAATGGCGTCAGCGAGCACCAGCGTCAGCGAGCACCAGCGGACCCGGCGGCGTCGCTGGCGGGGCATCTTTCGCATTTCGAAAGGTTTTGCTGAGACCGTGCGGCAGTGGATTATTATCCAATGGGATGGAGCTGCTGGATCTGTGACGCGCGCATCTGTGACGTGCTGGCGGCAGTCAGAAGCCGGATCCAACAACGGCGTTGCAGTTGCCTGCACGCTCACGATAGAAGAGAGCTCGACCAAAGCGCTTGCGTAGGAAGATGAACGCTGCGACAGACACGCACGTTGGCCGCAGCGGCGTCGACAATGGGGAGCTGGTGCCAACGTGGTCTAGGCCTTCCTCCCGGGAGATGCGGAAGGCCACAGCTCTCATTCCACAACATCCAGTGCAAGCACCACAACCACCTTCCTCTCTCTTTCTACATCGACATGTCCCCAAGCGTGTCTTCTGCAACGATCGCTGCGGCTTCCGTCACGCTAGCGCTCCTCTCGTCTGTCGACGCCCACGGCTACATCTCGCAGCCCATTGCCTCGTACAGCGACTCGGTGACCAAGACCAAGTTCAACGCGCTCATCTCCGAGAGCATCAACGCAGCCTTCCGCGGACGCAAGTGGGACGACTCGCCCGTCAACAATGCCCACACCTTCGCCGAGTGCTTTCGCGCCAGTGGCATCACGTCGCTGCGTGCGTTCCTGGACCCTGTGGTCGCTGGATGTGGCAACAGCCGCACGGACGTGGCCCCCGTCGACGTCACGGGGCTTTCGACCATGAAGTTCCAGAACGACGAGTACCGTGAAGGCTTCGTGGCTTCGCATCGTGGCCCGTGCGAGGCGTGGGTCGACACCACGCGCGTGTTCGCCAGCGAAGACTGCGCCGCCCAATTCACGGCGTACCCCGCTACGATCCCAGTCGACTACTCGTCCTGTGCGCCTGGCAAGACCTGCACGCTCACGTTCTACTGGCTCGCTCTCCACGAGCCGCAGTGGCAGGTGTACAAGCAGTGCGTGCCCATCACGCGTGGTGGAGCCCCGCAGCCGCATCTTCGCCAGTAAGCGAACCCAGTTAGCTCCACGGCTGAGCCCAGTGTGAGGGAGAGAGAGTGGTAGTGCTGTCCTCCTTTATATTCAACATGTTTGCACCCTTCATCTCCCTGTTCTTGCTGGTTGCCTTGGTGATACGGCAGCGGCTCCCCCACTCGTGATCTGGTCGCCGTATTGGACCGACCACCACGTGTAGAAGGCCTTCCAATGGACGTAGCCGCTCTTGCTAGGGTCGAGTTGCCGTGCGACGACCAGCAGCTTCTTCTCGCTGAGCGAGATCCCCAACTCCTGTGCGATTGACGCGAAGTCCATGTACTTGATCTTCTCCCCGTGTCCAGTCGGACAGCGGTCGTGGAACGCCTGCCACGCCATGTCACGCCGCACGATCTTGGTGTACTGCTTGAGCACGTCGAACGACAGTCGGTGGCTCACACACTTGAGGTTGAACCTCTCACGGAAGTTGCGCTTGTGGTGGTCGTCGAGGGCTTCGTACTGCGCAGCTATCACGTAAGGTGGCAAACTCGGGTCTTCCACGGCAGGCGCAGGCACCTCTGGGATGCGGATTCGCTCTGACACTGCGAGCGCAGCGCTTCGCATAACGAGCGTCGTACACGCGTTACCGGATCCCATGAGGGTGGCAGCCTCGGCTCTCGCTGCGCTCGTGTCACTGACACGGCTCACTGGGGACTTTGCAGCTCGTGATTTCCGCGTCCTGGGACTCTCTTCCTCTTGGTCCGCCTCCTCTCCAACGCCGTGGGGCTGTTCATCCGGACTGGCGTCTGCGTTTCTCGATCCTTCCTCCATCTGCCTCATCTCTTCGTGCCGCAGAGCGCGGCTGTACAGATTCCGACGCGACCGCGCAGACGACGGCGTCGTGTTCTTGAGCAGCGGAGCCTTGACGTTGAAACTCGTGCTGCCGTAAGTCGAGAAGCTTCGCGTGAGATGGTGTGGCTGGTGGAATGCCGGCTCGCTTGGCGCCGGCGCAACTTCTCTAGTCGCGGCTTCCGCCATGTAGATCTTGGAAACGACTTGGCCGTACAGCAAAGCACGCTGCCTGAGAATCTCTGGATCGGGCGCCGCTCGTGGTGCCAACGACGCTGAAGAAGACGCACGAGCAGACAGCGGTCGCTTTGCCCCAGTTGGAGGAGACGTCGGGACGACTGATCGCTGGATTGGCTCCTCCTGACTTCTTTGTTGAGACCGTGGAGTGCATCTCTCCTCAAGTCGCTGCCTGTGCTCTCTCTCCCGGTCTCTCTGCTGGATTCTCTCCAAAGTCTCCTGTTGCTTGGCCTCCAACTCGGCGTCCTGCTGATGCTTCCGTCGTGCTGCCTGGTCATGCTTCCACTGTTCACGTGCCGCTACTCGCGCCCTTGTCGCCACCTGACGCTGTTCTGCCTCCAGTCGCTTGGCATCCAATGCCTTGTGTTTCTCATCGACTTCAAGTCGCTTGCGTTGAGCCTCCTCCTCTGCCCGTTTCTTGTTGAATGCTACCGTCTCCATCACACGCTCCTTCTCACGCTGCTTTTCCTGAATCTTCTGGAGACTCAGCGCGTCTAGCTCAGCTAGTGAGTGCTGCATACGGTGGAACAGCGCCATATTGTAAGATAACGAGTCTGTGTCCACAGCTTCCTCCGGGCTACTCGACTCGGGGGCTCTTGTCGGTTCGTTTTCGTCTGCATCATCGATTTCCTCACGGAAGCCTGCGAGCCCTCGTGGACTGGATGCGCCCAGGTCTTGCTGGGATGCAAACCGCGACACCATGGGCAGCTCGCGTCGTAGCTGATCCAAGTCTCGGAAGCTTTGAGGCTTGCACAGTTCGACGATGCTTTTCCGAATACTGGAGACTGAGCATACGGACGTGCGACGCTGTGGTTGTGCGTGCTGTTGCTCGCCCATTTGCCGCTCTAGCTCTGCTGTAGTCCGCCACTGCGCCAAGAAAACCGCCCAGCTGAGTGGCGTGACGTGCTCAAGCTTGGTGCGTAGCAGCACTCTCCAGTCTTCTTCCGTTGAGGAGCTGCTCAGCTCGCTGGATTGGAGACGGACGAGGCATTGAATCTGGCGGCGAAACGACGGTGGTAGTAGCCTGTCTCGTTGGACAGCAGCGAAGAATACAGGAGTCCACACGGACGTTGTTGCGATGATTTGAGTATCAGGCACGAGAGCCAACCGTCGAAACGTGGTAGATATCGACATGAACGCTGACGTATCCACTGCAGTAGCCAGGTTCTTAGCGTTGAGACGCATCGTCGCGAAGATAAAGACGCTGCTCCAGGTCAACGATGGTCTTGTGTCGAAATACTCGCTCAATGAGGCGACGGCATCGGTTTCTTGAGTCTCCACGAGCCACGCGAGGGCGTTTTCACCGTCGGATGAGCTGGTTTCACAGTAGTTTATGAACTGATCAGTCGGGACGCTGTCACTTCCTCCGCTGTATACAGTCGCCACAGTCTCAAATGCGTTTTTGACCGTCTGGAGTCGCTGGAGATCGTCGTGGTCGAGAGATCGCAGCAGCTCGTCGTTGAAGAAATCGTCCTGCTCGGGAAACTGCGTCTGTCGTGGTACGAGATAGAAGCCGAGCACGTGGTCCGCTGGGTCTGGGATGTCGTCTTGATCCCCGTGCTGGTCGTACTGCCCTGTATCTGCAGATGGCTTTGGGAACTGCCAGCACAGGGGCAGAAAAGTCGTGCATCCTGTCGCGTAGTAGCTGCTCACGCGGCTGTACACGTCGCCGTAGTTGTCTGCGACCATCTCGTGTAGAAATGCCGCCAATCCACGCTGTGCTAGCCGTTGCTGCGACTGATGGCGAGTTGACGAAGCCTGCGGGAGATGAGCCGAGCGGTAGGCTGGCGGGACCGAGAACACGTGGAGCCATCCGATGGAGAAGCCCTTGGAGATCTGCATGATGGACTCCTGGTTCACCAGGTTCTCGTACGCTAGTTGGCAAATCAGTCGCGCGGCCGCACAGCGCAGTGTCCGGTCGCTAGTGTGCAGGTCGGTCAATACGATGTGGAGCAGGCGGCCAGCGCGTGGGCCGGGAGAGGCTGCTGCTGGCTCTCGGAGGAATGCGCCGACCGCATGCTGCTGTGCTTTGCCCTCACAGCAGACGCGGGACAACGCTGTGAGTGCTGTGAGACGGCTGCGTGGGTCATCGCTTTCCAGATCCGTACGCGTGGATCGAATAGAAGAGATGTGAGCTAATCGATCCGCTGCCAGCATGGCCACTGGCTCACTCGCCAGCTCCAACACACTCTGTGGATCGGAGGGAGGCAGGGAGAATCAGCGTTGGTCGAAGGCCAACCTCAAAATAGCATGGTGGGCTCGACGACTACCGACACCATTGACATGCATTGGATATCGCCGCTGGTCGTGCTGGGAACTCCTTGCATGAGCAGTATGAGCAATAGATAAGCTGATGCAAGGAGTCCTGCAAGCTGAAGCCATGTCGCCCCAGAAGATCTTCAGCATGAAGAGACGTTGCCCAATCGCTACCAGCAGCAACACTATTGGATGAAAATGCAATAGAAAGATTGTGATTGGACATAAATCAGATCGTCTCGTAGCTGACACCTCGCCCACTCACTTGCACTTGAAGAGAACATGGGACTCGCGACTGCGGCGCTCGTTCGTGGCGATGGCGAGTGGGAGAATATCCAGGTACTCATTGTGGACGCTACTTTGTTAATTGCTTTGCTGATGAGATATACCTTATACCATCACTAGGAGGTGCTCCGCTCTGCCTTTCTCGCCCATGACGAGCAGCTCCTGGCGCAGGCCAAGCGGCTTGACGCCAGCGAGCAGCGCTCCGCTGTGAGCTCCTTTCACTGCGTTCTCCTATGTTGATGGGCACAGGTTTACGGAAGTACGACTGTATACAGGAACTCAGTGTGGTGTGTGCAGCGAATACCGAGTCGTTGGTCAAGTTCCAGGGCCTGCGAGGCCACGTGGACGCGCTGGCGCGTGTGGTCAACACGTTGAGTGAGGAGCTCAAGCAGCGCACGCAAGAGTGGGTTCGTCGAGTGGAAGATCCGGTGAGACATCGTGGCTCACTGGCTGTGTAGTGAGCAGGAGCGGCGACAGCAGCTCAAGACGTGGATGGAGTCGATCACCCGCACTGTCGAAACGCCAGTGAACTCGGCCCACGACAGGATCGGGGATGTAGAGACGACGCTGGACAAGATGCAGCGCCGCATGGAGCTCGTGGAAGAAGAGCTGGGCCATGTGCGTCTCATTGAAGGCTCTGAATGTGGGTTTTTGTGGGATATCTGACGTGGAAATGGGTGTGAAATGTCTAGTTTGTGGACGCTTTGGAGCGCAAAGCCGACGTGCAAGTGTTTCAATCACACAAGAAGGTGGTGGAGGAGGCACTGAAGCTGCGAGTACGTTGACTGAGATCACAGTGGTAGTATACGGAGGTTCACGCAGCTATGGTATGCTTTGTAGTGTCGGAAGGCGGCGTTTGACAAGGAGGTCCAGCGCGTGCATCAGCTGCTGCGGACGCAAATGTCGACGACCACCGAGCGTCTGGAGCTCATGCGAAGCGAGCTGACGGAGCAACTGCAGAAGCAGCAGCTGCATGTGGAGAAGCAGACGCAGACGCACGAAGGAGAGACGACACGGCGACTTTGCGAGGACCTAAGGGGTGAGATCGAAGGCATTCGGCAGGACACGCTGGCTACCTGTGGAGACCTAATGGCGGCAGCGAGGACGGAACTGCGGCAGCGTGTGGAGGAGGCTCTGGGAGCTCATGGAGAACCAGTTGCGAAACAAAGCGAAGATATCGATGCGTTGAAGCTGCAAATGGAGCAGGTACAAAGTGAGCTGGAAGAGAGGCGGCCACAGGCTGGAAGCGAGGTCGCTGAGAAGGTAGGAAGCCAGGAGCTCGGTTCATTTGTAGACGCACTGATTGGGAGGCTGTACACAGATCAACGAGCTACGTGAGTGTGTTGAGCCTCGCCTTGTGCAGCTGGAGCAGTGGCGCGACGTCGAGACTGAGCAGAGTGGACGCCTTCACGAGGCTTGGCCCAAACTGAAGGAGGAGTTGGTGGTGCTGCAAAGCAAGTTAGAAGAAGTCGCACTCCGCCAAACGCAAACGACTGAGTCTTTAGCACTCGAACGGCACGACGTGGAGACACGGCAGACAGAGCTTGCTGAGGAGTTGCGGGAAGGATGGAGAGCACGAGAGAAGAAGATGCGGCAGCAGATGCACTTGGTGGCCGACAAGCTGGGCGAGATGGACCAGATCCTCAAACTCGTGGGCAAGCAGCTCGTGCAGAACACGTCGCAGCTGCAGTTGCTATGGTGTGAGCACGGCGAGATAGAAGATGGAGAGATGGCAGCACCCATGATTGCAGACAGTGAGGCAGTGGTAGCTCATTCGAGTGCAACAGAGACCGCGGATGCTATCGACCACACCGCCGACGCTGCACACGCGGAAGAGGTGGCGACGCGTCGGATCTCCCAGCACCAGCAGCTCCAAGAGTCGATTGAGGCTAAACTGCGCGACTACGAAGAGATTCTGCTGCTCCAGAAGCAGACAGCAGCATCACCACCAGAGGCCACGTAACTTACTCTTGTTTTCCTTTATCCACACTCATACCTTCGTCTGTTGGCTTGTCTCGCTTTAACTGACCGAAGTCGACAGCGACGACTCATCTCCGTCCGCGAGCGTCGCCGCCGGGCCGTTGGAATGCGTGCCGTTCGCGAGCAGAGCAGCCGCACCAGCCATCAGCGCGATCAGATCCGACGGCGGTGGCGTGATCGTCAGCCGCAGCGACTCCTCTGTGGTCTGCAGCACCGACTGCAACAACTCCTGCTCCTGTTCGTAAGTCCGCCCGTCGGTCGCACCGGCCTCGAGACGCCCGATGAGAGTGTCCGCCGTGTATCGAGCCACTGGTGGCTGTGGCAGCCGCAGCGCGTGGACGCTCGACTGGAAGTCGCTCACGAACTTGGACTCGTCGAACTGGCTCTGCGTCGCCACGACGATCTCGTTCAGTCGCTGCACGGCTTGGTCGGCTTCAAGCGGCTCGGGCACCTCGCTAATATCGATGAACGTCTGCGCGGCGTTCTCCACAATGGCGTTGAGGCGGTCGTTCTCGTTCATGATCATGCTCTTGGACGACGGCAGACCGTTCGACGGACGGCCGCCAGCACCGCCGTTGCCCAGCGCCAAGTCGCCCTGCAGCTCCAAGTGCTTTTCCAGCTCCAGAAAGTGCTGCAGCGATCGGTCTTCGAGGATGCCCGGCACCATCAGCAGGCTCTCTACATCATTATACCAAATCCAGTCAGCGTATTCACCCTGTAACAAGCCGCACAGAGCAGGGGAGAAGACGCACCAACGTATTCCTGCAGTCCAGACTGGCGCTTAACGAGAAAGTTGGGGTCAAATCTACAAGAGACCACACACAGAAGTCAGTACCATGTCAGACCTTGGATCCGCTCGGTCTCAATAGCTCCACTCCACGCCTAGAGACGCCACGATCCAATTCTCAGCGCATCGCTACTAGCAGACACTTGCGCCGGGGTCCTCTTCTCTCCAATCTGCTGGCTAGCGGTTATCCACTCCATCCAAGTGTCATGTGCGTCACGTCCGTCCCCATTGGAATGCAGCCACCGAAATGGCTCGCGGTCTCGAGAGCCGCTCGGTTTAACAGAGCGCCATAGCGTCGCGGTCAGATAAGATCAAGCGATTTGGCAGTCATTGCCTCACAGTCGCCATTAGACGACCGGAGACTCATCAAAAGTCCTTCGTTGTCAACATGACGCCGACGCTCCGTACGAACAGCTCCGTCACCCGACGCCACAGGCCACTGCGACTGCATCCACCTCAGTACGAACGCCACACGCCTCACGACGCGATGGAGGACTCTCACCAGCCCGCAGCGTAGACGGAGAGACGCAGAGGAAAGCCCCGTGTCCGTTCATCCTCGAATTGGATCGCGTCGGAGATAGAGACAGACCAGACAAATGGACGTACCGGCCGAACCACTGCTTCTCCGGGAGTCGCACTTCGATGAGGTCGCCGAAGCTGCGTACGAGACGCGAGTGGAGCTGGTCAAAGTCGCTGAAGCGCCGCGAGATCAGCCACAGACCGCCATTACACGAGATCTGCTCAAGTTCACCACGTGAGCTGCCCGTTTGAGGGGTCCACAGCGAGTTAGAGAGCCGCGAAGCCTGCGATTTACCTGTACGATGAACTCGGTGTGGTCTCCCACCGTCTCGTAGCCCGTCACGAGCGCACTGACGTTCAGGAGCTGCATACTGGCGCGCGATCCCTTGGTGCTGCTTGGCTATCCCCCTTCCGCTCTCTTCCAGGTGGAAGTCAAATGGGCAAACAGCCGGATGTTGTGGGGGTATCCCACTAAGTACGAAATGTAGCCTAGGTTACATTCGTATTTAAGAGAGGAAATGCATATATATGTAATTTCGAGAAGTAGACTGAAGCTCAACTTCAAAGAGGCGCTTGTTCAAAGAAATCCGAGATCGAGAAGGATGGCGACGGAGCGATCAGTGGCTGTGGCGGTGGATCTGGACCATGCGCTCGCACAGCTGCTGCCAGCAGCACTCGAGTGGCAAAATGGCGAGAAGAAGACGACGGTGAGAGGAGCGTGAAGGAATGATGAGGTTTGGTGGAGAAATGGCTGAGAAAGGACGGTTTGTGTAGATGGCGGGGGCGGATTTGAAGACTGCAGACTGGATGAAGACGCTGGCAGGCGATGGTAAGGCGGTTAGCGCCTGGCAGGATGAGTTCTATGAGTCCACGCCGTTTAAGACCAACGTGAAGGCCGTGGACGGCGCAGCGGCGGCGCTCAAGCCCCTGAGGAAGTACTTCACTCTGCTGGTCATCACGTCGCGTCCTCGCAGCATGGAGAAGGCGACGCGCGCGTGGATCGACGCGCACTTTGGCGGTGTGTTTGACAAGCTTCTGTTCGTCGACAGTGAAGAAGGGAAAGATGATATTGTGACCCGTAAGAAGGAGCTGTACTCGGAGTTCAAGGTCAAGGTCGCCGTGAGCGCCGACTCGGTGATGCTGGAGAAGGTGTCGGATGGCGTCGCGCATTCGGTGCTGGTTGGATCCGTGCCGTGGGGAAAACCTGTGATGAGCGAGAAGATCGTCAAGACGGAGAGCTGGCCTAAGGCCCGGGAGGCGTTGGAGAAGATCGCCACGGAGATGAAGCTTCCTGCCGCGACGAAAATCGCGAACGGACCCAAGCTGGCGAGATACACAGACGATCTCGTGACAGTCTCGACGAAGAAGCCACCAAGTACGTTGTCATGTGAGTACTGTGACTGACGCATATGATCTGACCCATCGTGTCATGACGTGGCAGCCTTCTACGCGAACATGGTCAACACCAAGTTTGCAGTCCAGAAACAAAGTTCCGTGCGTCTGCAGGCGTCTGACGCAGCGATCACCACAGCCGTGCAGGCCGCTGAGCTGCTCAAGACGCAGAAGAACGCCGACGTGGCCAAAATCTCGACGCGCTACCTGTTCAAAAAGTTCCGCGGCGCGCCGTCGTACCGCGTGCCCGCGATCGAGATCATCATGCACAAGGTCGCTGCGCAGTGAGCCGTGTTGCGCAACGGCAGGAGAAGCGACCTGCGAGTTGTAGCTGTCAGCGTCCATTGTGCGGCAGTGGTGCTGTCCAAGTATGCAGTACAGTAGGACACACCCAGCAGACCGTAATGCCTGTATGTATTCGCCCTTGGTTTACTGCTCGCGCGTGGGCCACTCGAAGTTGAGCTGCGGAGGGTTCTGCTCAAATGCATGCGCGTCTTCCGCTCGCTGTACGCGCTTCTCGGCCTCGCTGAGTGTCACAATGTCGTCTACAACAACATATTCACACGAAAAACCTGCGTTAGCTTCTTATGTAAGAGGTCTCCAGACACCAAAACAACAAGTCGGGAACGCACAGAAGCCGGTCTTCACCATAAAGGTCTCCATGGCCGCGCCCGCGATGAAGCAGACGGGCATGAGCTTCTTGAGAATGGGCGCCAGAGGCACCGACGCCGCCGTCTTGCGCATTGTGCTGTCTGTAGCTGCTCGTTGATGGTGTGGATGCGAACACCACGGAATGAATGTGGCCTTGGATAGTGTGTACCACGCCACTTTGGTTAACATAGGAGGTGTATCTTGAAAGGTCGCAGCTATGTGACCCGACGGACTCGAGAGCTCCTTCGAAGACACCGCCACAGCACACAGAGAAAAACAGACACCATGAGCGAGGCCCCGAGCTGGCAGCACATGTGGGGCGCGAAGGTGAAGATGCCGTGCGATATGGAGGACGACGTTCTGGAGGACGCCATCAAGAGCGTGACCACGCGTCTGGGCAACTACGACACGGAGGAGTGGGAGAAGAAGGGTCTGGCGGTGGGTCTCTGCTGGGCTACAGCTTGATAACGCCGAAGGGCGAAGCTGTGATTGTTAATGCGTGTGGCCCTGTAGGTTTGTGAAGAGATCAAGGCGCACTTGGACGCGACGTGGGACCCGCATTGGGTCGTGTGCATTGGCCGCAACTTTGGCTCGTTCGTGACCCACGTGACGCGCAACTTCATCTTCTTCTACTACAACGAGAAGGCAGTGATGCTGTATAAGGCAGGATAATACCAAATGATAGCACTCCCCGTTCTGTTCACTATGGATGGTCAATGGATGGCCGCGGTTGGGCCACCGGCGCGTCGGTGGTGAAATGCCTGTTGGGCCTCCCTGCAACTGCCATCTCACTTCTAGGACTTGTCCTTCATTGTCTATGCTGGCCTCGCGTGGATACACAAGGAACGACGCGACAGAAACGTGGATAGTCGGTCGAGGCACGCCCTGCTCTCGCCACGACCATGCCCTTCAAGTTGAACAGGATTGCCCACTTCGTGTCCATGCTTATCCTCAGCACCATGTCCGGAGTGCTGCTCCTTATCCACGTCGATGGGTGGATCCAGCGCCCGGCTCATTAGTGACGCGGATGCAGCGCACACCGACCAATTGCCAGGCCTAATCGTACAGCTACCGAAGAGTTGTCATCGGCGTCTGACTGTTTCATCACTACTGAACTGTGTGCAATTATGGTACCGGGCACAATCAGTCGACACACAGGAGATATCGCCCACATCCTTGGGCAGGTGGGTCATGGCGTTGGCTGACTGTGAGACTTACACAATCACATTCACAGTGTCGGGGTCTCAGCACTCTATGCAGTCCGACTTCCATGACATGTACCATGTGGCCCAGAGTCTGGGTCGTGATAGTGCAGTGTGCAGCTGATGCTGTCAGCAGCCATACGAAGCCAAGCCTCCGAATCTATCGACTCAAGGCACACCATCCAAGGCTTGAGTTTAACATGAGAGTGCACTGCCAGTTGGTGACTCACAGTGAGTCACAGTCTCTTCGTTGGGCACTCTCTCGTCACACGTCGCAGGAGCATCGCGTGCGTCGCATCGTAACGCTTCGTGCGGTAACCCAAATCCCAGGGGCCACGAATTATGCCATAGAAGCTTGACCTTCACTTTGTACAATATCCTGTTAAACATTATATATGGTCGCAATCGTAGCCGGTAATCATACACTTTATTAGACCTTCATGGATATTGAAACCTTGTATAACCGATATATGCAGTGGTTCCCACTGTTCAAAGTTCCTGCTCCGTGTTCCGATCGGTGGCTTGGCCCCTGTATTCGATACTTTAACCAAGTCAAGTGATCGATCGGTCTCCCATTCGAACAAAATCATGGAAGATCCCATCCCTCTACTGGTACCCCACTTCAGGATTCCCCACCAGCCATCCATCCATCTTACGCCTGCAACTCTTCATTCGTTCACACACCTGTACATACGTCACGATGGCAGGACGACACCACGAGGTCGTGGTCATTGGCGCCGGCATCGCGGGCTTGCGGTGCGCCGAGCAGCTCATCCGCGAGAAAGGCGTGACCGATGTGCTGGTGGTGGAGGCGCTGGACCGCGTGGGTGGCCGCATCCACCACACCACCGACTTCATCCCGGGCATGATCGTCGACATTGGCGCCGAGCTCGTGCACGGCGCCAACACGTCGCTGCGGAAACTGGCCGAGCAGCAGAAGTGGAGCGTGCGCGAGATCTTCACGTGGGCTCAGGTGCGCCTTTTGACATGAGTCCCCTCTGCAGCGTTCCGATGGTCTCTCTCACCGCCCATATTGCGAATCTTCCAACTCTGTAGGGTGATGGCGGCCCGAAGGCGATGGCGCCGGACGGAGGCATCGGCTACTACTACCTGGGCGACCAGAAGCGCATGCTGGCGTACGACGACAAGGACGCCGAGTTCTGTGCGTTTAACAAAGCCGTGGAGGCGCTCGGAGAGATCGACGACGTGAGCTCGATCCCGGGCTCGGCCTCCATCTTGGACTATTTCAAGGGCCTCAACTTGTCCGAGTCCATGATCAAGCTCGCCGAGGCTGGCTACGCCAACACGGCCGGCAGCAAGCTCGAAGACATCTCGTGGCGCGTGACCTCCCGGTATGAGAGCCAGCTCAAGAAGCAGGTTTGTGGCGAGTCGCGACTCCAGTCCACGTTCGCACGTGTCGTGGACCACGTGAAGGAAGGCGTGGACGTGCAGCTCCAGTTCGCTGTCAAGTCCATCGACTACAGCGACAGCGACACGATCATCGTGACCAGCACCAACGACGAGCGCATCTCGTGCAGCAAGCTTGTCGTGACGGTGCCTGTGTCTGTGTTCCTCAACATCGAGTACCTCCCTGCGCTGCCTGAGCTCAAGCGGGTAGCGGCCGAGTCCTTTGGCATGCGTCGGGCGGCCAAGGTGCTGATGCACTTCAACGACAGCTTCTGGCCCAGCAACACGCACGGCGTGATCTGCTCCGACTGCTTCGTGCCCGAGTTCTGGGTGAACAGCACTGCGGGCATCGGCCACTTAGTGGACAACGGCGAATCGGAGGTCCAGGACGGCTCGGACCCACACGATGTGCAGTATCTCGTGACTGGCTTCTGTGGCGCCGAGTGCGCCGAGCAGCTCCTGGACTACTGTGAGCAGGAGATCGTGGACCGATTCCTGGCGCAGTTGGACATGATCTACGGCACGGAGGAGGAGCCCAAGCCTGCCACCAAGTGCTTTGTGCGTGGCATGTACTTCGACTGGGGCAACGTCGAGTACATTCGTGGCGGCTACGGCTTCCCACGCGTTGGCTCGACTGACCACGCCGCAAAAGACCTCGCGAGTGCCGTCGACGACCGAATCTTCTTCGCTGGAGAGGCGACGGCATTTGAACAGCCAGGCATGACGGTTCATAGCGCCCTCGACACCGGAACACGGGCCGCGGAACAGGTCGCCAAGGCTCTAGCCCCATAGCCAGTCATGTAGTAGAAGTCCGTTGGCTTGAAAGGCCGGTTTCTGTTGTCAACGTCGGTCCAAGGTCTCTTCAAGGGCCTCTGACGTTCACGACACGGACCACAGACGCACGTTCATATAGGATACCGGCGGAGTCCGCCCGTTGCATTCGTTCAATACATAACAGTTCACTACTAGTACTACGACTTACTTACGCGGTGGTTGTGGCCTTTGCTGGGAAGCACGGGAACGGCCGCAGGTTTGCCATGTCGTCCATGGCTGCGAGACCCTTGAGGTACTCCGTGTTGGCGTTGATCCAGTCGTCCTGCAGCACACCTTCGAAGAAGCGGCCTGGCTTGTCCGCTGGGTTGTACTGGTACTCGCTCTCCGGGTTGAGCGACCACACGAAGCCACCCGCCCAGCCCGGCTGCTTGATGATCTCAATGGAAAAGTCCGTACATCGCTTGGTCGTCTTCTTCGGGTGCGCGTCAGTCGAGTAAATACCGCCAAACTCCCCCAGGATCATCGCTGGTCCGGTCTCCGACGCCAGGAAGCCAAACATATCGTCCATCGTGGCCTTGATACGGCCACGCAGCTTGTCGTCGTCCAGCTCCACGTAACCCATCAGTCCGTTCTCACCCTTGGTGCCTTCGCCACCAAGAGTTCCGCCTCCATACAGGTACTGCTGCGGAAACACGGCCGGTGTGTAATAGTGCGGAGCCCACACGAGCTTGTCCTTGACGCTGAAGTCGATACTCTGGTTCCTGGCGCCCTGGAGACCACCGCCGTACCAGTCGAAGTAGGACGTCTTCTCGCCGTCCAGCATCATCTCGTGCTTGGTGTAGATGCCTTCGACGAATGCCATCCAGCTCGGGCAGCCCTTGAGCACGCGCTCACCGATTCGCAGGGCGCCTGCGCGAAAGTCCTTGGCGGTGTCGTCACCCCACGTCGCGTCGGACGGCTCGTTCTTGAGGTCGATGCCCATGACGTTCCAGTACTCCATCGAGCACAAGTTCTTCGTGAGCAGGTCAATGGATTCGAGGAACTGGTCCTCCGTCACGTCTTCATTGTACCACAGCGCGCCCTTGTCCTTGGGTGTGAGCGTGTGCATGCTGATGAGCACGCCGATGTTGCGGAACTGGAGCGCCTTCACGAGTCCCTTGAGCAGACCCATGTAGGTCGTCGCGTTCAATGCGCGGTTCGAATACGTGTTCATGAGGTTAGTGTTGGGCGCCTTGTTGTCCAGCAGGTACGTCGCCATCACCGGCAGACGCACGGCGTTGAACTTGTTGGTCTCGAGGAACTCGGTCAGCTTGAAGACCGTCGTGCCGTTCACCGAGTTGTCCCACAGCCCGAGCGGGATGGCCTCGGCGGCCTCCATGCCGAACCAGTTGATGCCCTTCATCTTGAGCGGCACCTCGGAGCCATTCGCAGCCACGGCGACGATGTGGCCGTTCTTGCTCAAGTAGTTGGGCAGCTCACACGTGCTCGCCGGGTACGCCTTCGGGTTGCCGATCTCGTCGTCGTCCACGGCTGCCGAGCCCGAGCCTGACGACGAGCTGTTGGTCATGGTGCTGTTATCCGTCGAGTTGGTAGTATCGTCCATACCGGACGCTGCGTTGGCGTCCGTGGACCCCTTCTTCAATGCGAAGAACGTAGCGATGCCGCCGGCGATGACCACGAGCATGACGGCCACAATGACCCACTTTTTGCGGCGAGGGGCCTGGCCGGTGTTGTAGTTGGCGTTCGGGTAGGTCTTGATGGTGGCACTGGACTCCATCATGGGGATATCTCCGCCCGGCCGCGCCGAGAGGCTATCGCCGCCGTCCATGACGGGCGTGGCCACGGTCTGCCACTGTCGCTGGGGCATGGTGGTGGTGTGAATGGGACCTGTGGGTGTCACGAGGAGCTATGCAAAATGAAGAGCTACGGACGCAGCAGTTTAGACCGGAGATCGGACCAGCAGGCGGCTGGTCTCTCCACGCGACGCCAACTGGTCCTCGCCGACTCTACCGACACTAGCCCAGCCTATGCCGTGTGCCTCTCGATCCTTGACCCCATGCTGCGTACAGTAGAATGGACTGTACTCGACTGTCGGTCAGTCAGTCAGTCAGTCGCCTCGCCACTGAGCCAGCACATCTCCCATACAGCACTGAAACAACAGCAAATGCCGACGAGAGAATCCCATGGGATTCCACGAGGACTGTGGTTTGTCAACAGGAGACGACCAGGGTTACCTAATAAAGTGGATGATTGAACGAATCTAAGAATGGGGACAGAGTCAGCGCAGATGGCTCGGCTCTTCTCACCCAACTGCGCTTTTGGGTGCAGTGGGATGAGATGTGACGTCGTATTTATGGGGAAATATCGTATTTACGCTTAGATGGACACTTGTTTAGGAGAATAGGTCACATTTTGAGGATTTTGTGATAATCTGGGGGACTAAAATATGACCAGTCGGTGCATCAAGTGGTCCCTTCTCTTTGTGGAACGTCGTGATTCCTCCCAGACCCAGTGCACGCTCTGGGCCTTGTCTGAAAATTCGAAACTGTGAGCTGGGTGCTCTGGGATCTTTTAGGTGGATGGATCTCTCGCACACTGAGTGCATTGGGTGTCTGGGAGATGCTCTGTATCCTGTGTTTGTGGTGGAGTATCGACGCTCAGGATCATATCTCTGGCATGGGCAGCTTCTCTAGACCAGCAATGCAACAATTGAATTTGTGGCGGCGGCGATCAGCAACGCTGCGTTGCTGCAACTTCAACCAGACTGGAATTGACGCCAAATCGGCCTTTTGTCGGCGTGGACGAGCTGAAGAATGGAATAGTGGAAGTGTTTTCTCGCAGCTCCTGATTTTGAAGACAACACTTCAGGCTTCCAATGGAAGTTCCATACACCCCATTCGAAATTTCCTACTCCAGAGACTGCACTCATCCCCTTGCAGCCAGTTGCCACCCAGGAGTCTTTTGTGGATCGCTCCACTCAAATCCTTATCATGCACCTCCGACAACCAAGTTGAAGTGGTTCGCATGGCTGCGCTTCACAATTCGCTCGGTAGCGTACAGAATGTCGACTACTGTAGATAACTCTAATGCGTCTTCAGTGAGATTGCTTGGCCATGAGCAACCGTGTCGATCCCACCCAGCGAGTTGTGTGCATCGCTCCAAGCAATTCGTCTTGCCCTCTGGGTGTGTGACCTTGTCACACGTCGCAGCTTTCATCGTAACCCCTCGTGACAATGACACTGTCACTATTCGACCTCTCCCTCCAAAATCTGATCCCGACCCGGGTTCTTTGGTGTTCCTGACCCGGGCCGGGTCTCCGTAGCGCTGCTGGTTGGCAGCAGACGACGGAAACAATAAGCAACGGCATCTGACCGACGCCCCACCACCTTCCTCTCCATCTCATCACCATGCGCATCCAGGCCTTCCGCTCGGCGCTCACCACGGCGCAGCGCCAGGGCGCGCTGCAGCTCGTCTCGGGCTCCGTGAGCAGCTCCGTGCGCGCCTTCAACACGGCCGCCGCCGTGCAGACGCTGTCGGCCGAGGATTGGCTCCAGAACATCAAGTCGCTGGCCGACCGCAACATCCCCATCAAGAAGACCAAGCTCACGTCGTTCCTCAAGACCGTGACCACCAGCGAACAGCTCGAGGCCTCCAAGGAGATCATGCAGATCTACGAGCAGAAGCGCGTGGACCCGGACGCCAGCGCCGCCGGCGTGTTCGTCAAGAAGGCGCTCGAGCTCGGCGCCGCTAACCTCGTCTTCGAGGTGCTCGAGGCCAACTACCGCATCGGCCTCTTCCTCGAGCCTACCACGCTTAACAAGCTGCTGTCCAAGTTCTTCAAGGACGGCGAGTTCGAGAAGGTCTACCAGCTCCACGACATCGGCACGCAGAAGTACGCTGTCAAGAGCACCGACCGCACCTACGACATCCTCATCCGGTGCGTGTTTTCTTCCGCATACGAGTCTGGGTTGAACAGAGAGAGTGGCTGACTCGGTGGGATTGTGTGTGTGTTCTTGTAGAACGGCGATCGAGCAGGCGGACTACGACAAGGCGCTGGAGCTGTTCAAGACGGCTGCGTACGTTGGGCTATTTATTGCGTCGCATTGTCCGAGCGTGTATGCTGGTATTAACCCATGGACTCTGTGTTGTGCTAACAGTCAGGGCAACAAGCTGATGCGCGTGACGTGCAACAACCTGCTTTTCAAGCTCAAGGAGAACGAACTGGCCGAGAAGGTACGTCTCTTCGTGGGCGACGGTCTCCGTTTTCCCCAATCGCCGTCTCACATTCCATGCTTCTTGTACTCAGATCGAGGAGGTCGCGTCGCTGATGAAGACCGCTGGCATCGAACCGAACGAGACCACGAAGAAGATCATCCAGTAAACGTCTCTCGTCCTTCTCTCAAATACAAACCCACCCCAACTCCATTCCCATTCCCATTATCCAAGCGCATCTCGTCACGACCGCAGAAACGCGGTTCGTAATATAACCGTCTGGTGTGGTCCACACTCCTCTTACTTCCCTCGAGTAACTTGCATGGGCCAGTAAATTACTTCGCCTTTCCGGAAATCTTTGTCTGGCTGTGCGCTGATCAATTCCAGTAGCTGCTCGCATCAATCGGATCGTCGTAAGAATGGCGGGTGTTGGTGTCGTGCGCTTCCTGCGCCCTGCCTCGAAGGCCTCTGTGTCCATGGCGCTGCGTCCGGCGGTGCAGACGCTGCGCTTCTTCAGCGGCAACGTCGAGTACCCGCGCATCGAGGGCTCCGTGGCCGAGGTCTCCAAGACGCTCAACTCCATCGGCGCGCGCCTGTCGATCCCCACGGCGGCGCTGTATTTAACCAAGCAGAAGCTCGAGTTCGTGGTGCGCGGCATCAAGACGCCCGAGGAGCTGCGCGACGTGCAGAAGGTGCTGCTGCTGTGCGACGCCAAGTTCGTGTACCCGTCCGAGTTCGCCAGCGGCTCGTTCGTTGCCGCCGCCATCAAGCTCAAGAGCGCCGACGTCGCGCTCGAGTTCGTGCGCCAGGCGCAGCACATGCGCCACTACATGCAGAACCAGAGCTTCGTGCGGCTCGCAGAGCACTACGCCAAGGAGGACGAGGACGACACGGTCCAGGAGATCGCCAGCATCGTGGACAAGGCGGGCGTGGCCAAGACCCACAAGTGGTTCGGCTTCCAGGTCGCGTACACCAAGCGCAACGGCGACGTCGAGACGGCCGAGGCCATCGCCAAGCAGGCGGCCGACGCCAAGCAGATCAACTCGCACGTGATCCTCACGCTGCTGGAGGGACTCGAGGGCGAGGCGCTGGCCGCGAAGCTGCCGCTGGCCCACTACCTCGTGGCCAAGGGCGAGGTGTTCGTGAACGACAAGCTCAAGGCGCTGTTAACGCCACAGTAGGAACGTGCTGCTGCAGTACAGTAGGCGACACAGACGTAGTGGCGGAGCAGCAACGGATGAGAAGACGGGCTAGATTGGGAAGAAGGGATTTTCATTCAGTGCGTCGACACTATGGAGAATAGAGACACGAAAAAAAAAAGAGTTGAGTCAGTCGTACAGCGCCTTGTCTGTGAGCAGCGACTCGGTGTAGTAGCTGCCGCTGTTCTGGAGCTGCGAGCGGCGGCGGAACTCGATCACCGCGAAGCTCACGAAGGCGCCGAAGCCCATGAGCGTGACCACGCCGCCGATTAAGCTGCCCAGCTTCTTGCCCCAGGACCGCTTGCCCTTCTTGGCCAGACTCGTGGGGCCCTCGCCTGTCTTGGTCACGTCGTCCTGTGTGTGCAGACGGCTCTCGTAGACGTCGGGCTTGTCGCCCTGTTTCTCTTGGACGCTCTCGTACACGGCCGGCTTGTCCTGCGCTTGCAGCGACGGGTAGATCTTCCACACGGCGTGGATGTCGGTGACCGCCATGAGCTCTCGCTGGCCCATGCGGCTCATCACAGCCACACGCTCCATCGGGTCGGCGATGATCGGGAACAGTGACTGGCACCACTGCGGCTTCTTGGCCTTGGCGCTGGCAGCAGTCACGAAGGCGTCTGGCGGGTGGTGCATGATACTGAAGAAGTCGTACGGGGTGTCCACGGACGAACGCGTGGCGTTGAGCTCCTCCACGATGAAGTAGCTGCGCTTGGACTCTGGCAGACACTCCCACGCCACGCGCACGTGGTCGTCGCGGTCCATGCGGTCGATCGTGTGGTGGAGACCCACGCCGTGGAGCAACACGTGCATGAGGTTGCCCAGTCCGCACTCTGCCGAGACACCCAGAAGCTGACGCCCGCCGATGCGGCCGATGTAAGAGTAGCAAGACGACGACGTGGCCTTGACACTCACAAAGTCGTGTGCACAACGGTCGTCCAGGACGCACGAGTTGCCGCGACACTGCTTGAACTTGAAGTTGGTCACGGCCGTGATGTGGTCCATGGCCTCACGCAGCGTCGACTCGAACGGCTTGGCCGAGTCCTGGATCTCGAAGCACATCGTCGCGTCCTGCCAGCGGTGGTCGCGGTCCGAGTTGTAGTACCCGTGGAGCACGTGGGTCACGACCGGCTTGTCGTTATTGGCATCGGTCTTCGGCCAGCGCACGAGCTCGCCGATGGCCACGTCGCCTTGGATGATCATCACGTCGTCCTCCGTGAGCACGTAGTCGTACTCGATGCCCTTGAACAGCACCTCGCCGGAGTACGGGTCGTCCTTCCAGTCCACGTCCTTGGTCTGCTTGCGGACTGGACGCACCTGCTCGACGGGCAGACGACACTCGCCGGTGAACGGGTTCTTCGCCATCGGCTTACGACATGCGTCTTCCTTGTTAAGCATCTTGGCGTCCTCTTCTTCCTCGTCCGCGGCTTCGCCTGTGATCGCTTCGCTTGGATCGACACAACGGAACCCCTCGCCGTCGCCGTTCGCAAACTCTGTCTCTGTGATCGGCGTGATATCGAAGCCGTTGATGCACTGGCAGTCGTCCGGCGACGCCAACGGCCAACTGATAGCTACAGAGTTGTCCGGACACTGCGAGAAGCCCACGTTGAAGAAGTCTGGAGGAGAGTTGCACTGGGGCGACTTCTTCTTCTTCAGCGGCGCTGGTGTCTTCTTACGCTGACGCATCTTCTTGCCCTTGGTCTTCTCCTCCACTGGCTCAGACGTCTCCGCTTCTGGCTCACCAGTACTGAGACCGTAGATGCATTGGCAGTTGGCCTTGCTCTGCAGTGGCCAGTGACGCAAGAACGCGTAGTCTGGACAACCATTGTCGTTTGCCAGGAACCACTCGAGACACGCGCCGTTGGGCTCGTCACGGTAGTAGCCACGCGCACATTCACAGTCGGTGAAAGACGCCTCGGCCTGCTTGTCTTCGTCAAACTTGTACGAGTGCTTGGGGCAGTTGTACCCCGAGAGCCGCACACATGTCATCTCAGGAGTCTTCCAGCCGTAGCCAGGGAGGCACTCGCACTGCTCCACAGAGTGAGGAATCACGGCAAGAGGTCGAGCAAACGGCGGACACTTGTAGCCGTCGATCTCGTCCTCGTCGATCTCATCGCGGCCATCGCCGTCCACGTCTTTGACTCGGCGGTCACACGAGTGCTTCTCTTCGTTGCGCTTGAACTCGCTCGGATCGTCACACTCACAGTCGGCAAAGCTGCGTGGACGCTTGCCAATGCCCAGGCCGGCACGCTTCACGGAGTGGTTCGGGCACGCGAACGCCACACGCTCACGCTCACACGCGTCTTCGTCCGTGCGCACAAAGCCCCAGTCACACACACAGTCGGCAAACGACTGTGCGCGGCGATTGGACAGCGCCTCGGAGTTGGCAGGGCAATCGAACGGCTTCTCTTCCAGGCACTCGCCCGACTGGTCGTTCTTTAGGTACGGATCCATACAAGCACAGTCAGCGAGGGAGCTGACGGAGCCAGTCTTGGGCTTCTTGATGTAGTTGCCGGCGCGTGGACACTTGTTCAACACACAGAGACCTGACGCTTCATCCTTCTTGTATGGACGCTGGCAGTCACAGTCAGCGATGGACTCGGCCTTGGCCAGGCCCTGCTTGAGCTTGTAGCGGCCCTTGCACTTGAACTGGCCCTGCGTGCACGTCTTGCGCGAGTCATCGCGCGTGTATCCAGCCACACAGACGCAGTCAGCGAAGCTCATGGGGTGTAACTGCTTGGTGGCAGCGCCATCGGGGCACGTGTAGATGCCTTGGTTGCCCGTGTTGTCAAGGAGAGACGCCACGTTGCCATGGCACAGACAGTCTTCGAGGCTCTCCATGTCACGAGGCAAAAGCATCGCTTCGCATGGCGACGGGCAGACTGCAGATTACATAGCAGCACATCGTCAGAGACTCATAAGAGATGCTAGAGTGGAAGCCACGGCAAACTCACCATAGAAGCCTGCGTCCACGACGCTCCATTGGGAAACACACAGCACGAGAGCCGATGCGCACGCGGCCACGAACGTCGTGGCTCTCATTCTCAACGCCTGAAGATCGGAGCTGCGGGGATCGATGGCCGTTTGCGAACTGATGAAAGCAAGTTGCGATTCGAAGCGCTGGACTCGGCGCGTGAAAGGTGACGGAAGGAAAACATCGAAGGATTCCCAAGCCCATTGAGTGCCTGCCATCTCCATACGATCTTAGAGAGCTCATCTGGCCGCGACCTTTCGCGGATGCATCATTTTAGCCAATCAGAGACACGAATTGGATGACTTCTTCGATTTGATTGGCTAATTGAACGCGCATGAACTTTCGGATCTTTCCATATCTGTGACGCGCGCCGTCATTTTCTCTCAGCTGGTGGAGATTAGAAATGGAACGATGCCTTAGATCTTGGCCTTGCCGACGTATATGAGGTTGCGCGAGAGGCAGAGGTCAGCCATCTCCAGCAGCGCAAGCTCCAGGTGGCGCTTGTACTCGCTGGCACTCGTCTCCTTGCATGCGTGGTAGGCCGAGATGCTCACGTTGATACGGTCGGGCTGCAGCGCGTAACACACGCCGTAGCCTTCGTTGTACATGGCCGAGAAGCCTCCCCAGATCGGACTCGCGCCCGGGCCGCCGCTGATGTTGCTGGTAGAGATCAGGTACTTCTTGCTGAGCTCGTACGCCTTGTCCGTGAACATGGACGGACGTGGCGTGATGCCCGACATCTCAGACACGATGTACAGACCCATGAGGTGGCGGTCGATACCGTCGCCCATGAGGCTGTTCTTCAGGTTTTCCTTGTGCGTGGCGATGGCTTTGAGCATGGCGTCCCACTTCTCCCCGTCCGACGCGCCCGACTCCATGAGCTTGGCAAACGCGAGCGAGTCCGACGTCAGCGAGCGGATCGTCTCCGTGCGGCCGTGGTAGAACAGACGCGTGTGGGCCGTCTCGTACACGGCAGGGATGTGCTTGTGCATCTTGTAGTGGGCGAGCTGGATCGCGAGCTGCATGAAGAAGTCGGGCGTGAGCTTGTAGCGCTTGAGCATCGAGATACCGAAGTGGTTGAACTGCAGCGACGTGAGGTCGCTCGCGTGGATGAGCTTGCCCACGGCGGCACTCGCGACCTCAATGGCCGTGAGCGCCGTGTTGTCAAGGACCCACTTGAGACGCTGCGGACGCACGTTGGTCGTCGGCACGAGCTTGCTGCGGTCCGCGAACTTGGTCTTGAAGTTGTCGTTCACGTACTTGATGCAGAAGTCGAAGGCGCGCACCACCACGAGCGCGTCGGCCCACGCGTGCTGGCCGTTGAGACCGCCGCGGCCGTTCTCGTGGATGATCAGCGTGAACGGCTTGTCGTACCAGCGATTGCGGCCGTCTCCAAGCAGGCAGTTGCGAGCAATCTACACACGAACCAAGTCAGCATAAGGGTGAAATAGCACTTCATAAGATAGAAAAAGAAGCGTAATACCTCGTCGTAGGTCGAGGCAGAGGACTCGTCGAGCGCGATACAGAAGAGCGCGCGTTCCACGAGGTCGAGCGACTGCTTGTTGGTGTCGTCCAGCTTCATGATGTGGTCGCGGGCCTTGGCCCAGTTGGTGCGGTTCTCCGACGTGAGCACGCTCACAGGCGGATAGCGCTCCAAGTCGAACAGGCCCGTGGCCTCTTCACGCACAATCTCCATTTGTCTGTACCAATCAACCACCCACTCAGTCAGTCTCTGTCCACTGTGCCTTGGGGTACGAGTTGCAATGCAATGGACGCACCGCAAGATGTCGGCAAACGGCAGCTCCTCGCCCTTGTCGTCGAAGACCTGGACGGCCCAGATGTTGTTGTTGCGCAGCACGAGGATGTGCTTGGCATCGTGCGGGTACGAGCGGATCTCGTCGCACTCCTCGCCCGGGATCACGCACGTGTTGAACATGCGCGAGTACGTGTGCATGCACAGCGGGCGGCCCATGAGCTTCTCCGGCGGGTACGTCTCTCTACACAACCACCACCACACACCAATCAGACTTCTCTTCCTACCAGGAGACTGAGAGTACGGACTCACTCGAGCAGCGCCTTGCGGTACTTGAGGATGGCGTGCGTGAAGATGGTGGCGGCCTCGACCTGGCTCATGTCGCGCGGGCCCCAGTTGCCCGGTAGCACGCCGTACCAGTTGATGTTGATGGCCGACGGGTACCGCGGCTGCAGGTACGCGAACGTCTCCCACCATTCCTCGAGCCAGTTGCGCTCCGTGTCGGCGCGCTCCTGCAGCACGCCGTGCAGCTGCGGGCCCACGCCATTGAGGAAGTCGTGGCACACGCCCTTGGTGTGCTCCAGCTCGGCCGGAGAGAGCAGCGGCTCGCAGCTCTTGATGTAGCTCTCGATGGTCTGCTCCAGCGGCGGCAGCGGCAGCGGAGGCAGCTCTTCCTGGAACTGGAACGTCTTCTCCTGGGCCATGGTGGTGGCTGTGGTGCTGTCGGTAGGAATGGAGGGGAGGCTTCCGTTTCGAGTTTGAAGCTTTCCATGCCAGCAGCCACAGCACAAGCACCAGAAAGGCTGAAGCATAGACGGGCGGGCGGGTTGACGAAACAACAATGGAAACGGGTGGGTTTAGGCTTTGAATCTGACAGTTGTATTAAATATGGGTGGGTGGGTTTTGGAAATGGGTTTTGGTTGGGATGGTGGGAGTCGGACCCGACGTGATTCCGCCGCGTCATGATCGTTGTTCACGTCGGATTTAGCGGCGATTTGTTTGCAAAACACGCAAACTTCAACTGCGTCAGACAGTTCTGTTTACGCGCATGATGACCCCCACAAGGACGAGGCAAATGGCTACACTGCATCCACACAAGGAGGCGTTTCACTCACTCAGGCCTCCACTCGTAGCCTCTGAAAGCCTCTAAGCTCGAGCGACCGTATCAAAGCGGGGATAATCGACTTCTACGACTCGAACTGAGCATGCGATTTCCGGCATCTCAACCACGTCCCTGCCTGCAGCAGCCGTCTTGCTGCCGCCCTCGACCACGTCAACAACGTCCCGCTTGAACACACTCTCTGAAACAGGAGTCGAAGTCTCCATGGACCTGTGATGGCACGACGTAGCACAGCTCCACCTTCCCCAAGGGCACAGAGGGAACGTCTCACGCACTTTGTGGAGGAGCCCAACGAACGGCTCTGGCTTGAAACTGTGGCGCTTGGAGCGAGTCATCTGCACGAACACCACATCCAACGACGTGGAATCTTCGTCGGGTTCCTCCTAAACCACAGCGTCGTAGCTTCCACTTCATCGGCACGTTCCAGTGCGACGAGAGCTCCAACTTGGAGACGCTCACCGACGTCTCTTCCCACTCAAGAGTACTGCAGTCTAGCAGCTTGTACCGGACACCTCCTGTAGCCACCGATGCCAACACAAAAGCCGCGAACGTGAACGCGTCCATCGTTGGATTCACACAAATGGCTCTGTCACGCTCAAGGTCATCTCAGGACCAACTTTCACGGCGAGCAGTCGCGCAGCCAACGCACTCACGATCGTGGCGTTGCACCTTCCACGGTTGTCTTTGTATCCTGCAAAAAAATACGATTCACTGCTTGCGGTGATGATGCCCCGACGGATGTCTTTAGATACGCCACAACGTCGTGTGCATAGTTCAAACTGCTCTCCAGGTAGTCAAGAATCTCACCAGGGCGGAGCTTGAACATGGCATACGCGCTACCCCCTGCGAGGTAAAACTGCTGCTCGACGAGCTCCTGCGGCGAAGGTGGAGCAGACGCAGCGATACCTGCCGCTGGGTTTGAATCAATTGCTTTTTGTGGTTGATTGGCCTGTCGCTGGCTGAGCCTCTTCAGGCATAAGCACATCGCGGACCGAGTGGGAGAAGTCGAGATTGTCTGTTGCTGGCAGGTACTCCTCTTGTGTCCATGATGCAAGGGTGAACTTGGTATCAGAGGCGATTGTCTTGCCATTCTCCGCTTCGATCGACCCCGCGGTCTCTTCGTTCACTTCCTTGTCATGAGAAACCATCGCTGTCACACAAACGAACCACCGTTTGTGGACGTCAACAACATTCGAGTTGGTCCCGCATCTTTCGGCACACCCCCGCTGCTGTGACGTAGCCATCGAAGAACACAATCAGCGGCCTGGATGAAGGCGTCGTCCACGGCGCCAAAATTGACTCGAGTGTGTGGAGCCCTTCCTTCAAGGCGGGGAACTGGAGCGTCCACTTGGATTCATGGGCAAACTTGACGCACATGACCTTGTTCCCACGCATGACATAGTGGAACCACAGTACATCCCACTGGCTTCGGTCCACCAAGCCGCACGCAAACGCAAACGCCGCGCACGACTTGCCCACGCCCGTAGCGCCACCGATCCACAGTGTAGAGGGCATCTCGAGCGACTTTTGTTGGATTGCGTTCCATTCGTTGACGACCTCATCACGGATGTAGAGCATCACATACTCACCTGCCAAAGGCGTAGTGACTCCCGAGTTGTCGAAGTAGTGTCGTGGAACTCGGAGGCATGCACCGACTTGCGGTCGATTGAGCTGGGGACACGGGTTTGCTACTCGCACCCAGTCGATAGAGGACGGTACAATGGACGGCGGTGGGGGTACTTGCCTCGAAAATTCTCGCTCGTACCGGTGTGCTCGAACGCCGCTTGCGTGACCGTAGCACCACGACGAGAACGTGGATGTCCCTTTCTGGAGGAGATTCTGTCAAGTAGTCTTGGATAGGTCTCGCGCGAAGAAGCCTCGACTCCCTTGTCAAGTATCTCTGCTCCCAGTCGCTAGGCACAGGCGCTGTCTTCTGCAGCACTTCCAGGTCGTCGGCGACTTCGGACAGCCACGTGACCCCATTGTCATCGCGACGCTTTGTGTGGTACAGCGTGAGCTCGCCCGAAGGAAAGCTGTGCTGACAATTGCGCGCAATCGCATCTCGAACAGAGGAGACGCTATCTTCGACCCGCACGTCGACCATACTCTCGCCAACAACGGCGAAGTTCAGCCGCAACATACCGGTTGCCACCTCTTTGTGGAATGAGCTTTGTTTCTCTGCAAATCCAAAATGAATTGCGTGCGAGCTTGCAACTCATTTGTTTTTTGCGAGTCGCGATTCCAGTTCGTCTCAATCTCTCAAGGTCGCTCGAGGAGAATGACGACTTACTAGATGTGGTCGCTCGAGAGCCCGAGCTTGGTCAGCAGCGCTTCGTTCGCCACGTACAGCTTCTTCGCCAGTGCGTCTTTCGTCTGCAGCTGCGAGTCCAGAGTCTGCACGACGTCCCGTAGCTCGTTGATCTCGCTCTCCATCTGAGCGCACTGCCGCTTGAAGGCCAGGTACAGCCCCGTGCACTCGCTGATCTTGTCGACCAAGATGCTCTGCTCCTCCGTGAGCTCCTCGAAGTCTTTCACCAGCGTCGACACCGCCCGCTGGAGCTCTTTCGGGAGTTGCTGCGAGCCTAGTTGCTTCAAGTGAACCAGCGCCTCGGTAGTCGGAGTCTTGCCTTCGTTGGCATTGCTTCGGTCGTCCGGCTTGATCGACAAGAACCGCACGGCCTCGTCCAGCAGCGTCGCCTTGCTCTGCAACATCCTCGCGTGCTTGGCCTCGAGCTCCTGCTGCTGCGACTCTGCGATTCGTCTTCGCAACTGTTGCAGTGCCTGCTCACACTGCTCGTCGTTCTCCATGTCGAGCTGATGCATGCGCACGCGATGGTCGCGGTCCAGCGTTTGCTCTAGAGCCGCGAGCTTGGCTGCGTTTTGAGCTTCGAGCTCGTTCCGCTGCGTCGCCAGCACATCTTCCAGCTCCTTAGACGCTTGCTGGCTCAGCTCCTCCACGCGACTGCGGTGGTCGTTCTCCATCTTCTCGTGCAGTTCCATGACGGTCATTCGATGGCGTTTCTCCAGATCTCGCTTCAACTGCTCCAGCTCCTGCTTGTGGGCCAGAGTGAGCACTTGCTTCATGTCGACGAGCTTGTTGTCCAGCGCCAACGCTGCCTCAGTACGCGTGTCGTTCATCTGCTGCTCGTGCCGCGCCTCCATCGTCTTCCTAAGCTGCTGCAACTGCGCCTGAGCTCCGAACGCCAACGCCTTCTTGAGTTTCTCGAGTTCCTCTTGCTCTTTCTTGGAGCACTGGTACTGCAGTTGCTGCTTCAGCTCGTTCGTTTTGGTCTCTTGGGCTCGCAGAATAGCCGCTGCGGCCTGCTCTCGTCGCGTGAGCACGTCACTTTCCATTGCGAGTCGCTGCTTTTCCTCCCAACGCTGCAGTTCGACAGCCGCGTCCTCTTCGATTTGCTTTAACTCGTCTTCAAACTCCTGTTTCAACTGCTTCTCGAGCTGCTGTTTCTTGGCCAGTGTCTCTCCCTGGACTTTAACCCGCACACGCTGCACGTGGGTCTCGGTACCCTGCTGATGCTGGAGTAACATGTCCTGCAGCAATCGCTCTCGCGCGTCCATTAGCGTCTCCTCGACCTTCCGCACGGCTTCCTGTTCGGCCTGGTCGTGGTCCAGCATCGCCTGCTTCACCACCGCTCGTGTCTCTTCCTCACACTGCTCTCGCAGCGTCAGCAGCACCATCTTCCGCTTGGACTCGGACTTGCGCTGCAGTTCCTGGAGCTGCCGCGCCTGCGACTGCTGGTTCTGAGCCACGATGCGGTCGGCTTCGCGCTCGATCTCGGCCTCGCGACTAGACACCAGTGCACGCATCGTACGGGCCGCCGCCTCCAACTCCATCTCCTGTGTTTCAATGGACGGAGATCTGCGTGGCGGACGCTCGAGACGTCGACTTGTGCTAGTGGGGATGCTGTTATCACTGTAACGCCGGCCGGGTGACAACAGCAAGTGCCCCGAGCCAGAGCCAGAGCCAGAACTTCGTTGGGACCGCGTCAGCGACGCCGCAGACGCTGCTCGTACAGGAAGAACGCTGTCAGAATCACTCGAGTCGTGTCATACCACAACAAAGCACGCCGTGTACCTTGGAGCTTGGCGTGGTGCAGCAGTCGGTCGCAGTTGGCCAGTGCGTGCTCAACTTCGTCCGCCACCTCCCCTGCTCGCTGTTGGCGCCTCGGCGACGCTGGCTTCTCGTGGCTCTCTTCATTTGTCTCGGTCTTTTCCCTTCGCTGCTCGCTCCTGGGCTCGTCGGTGGTCTCCGAGGCCTCGCGGCGCCTACGGAAGCCGCTTAGTCGCTCCTCCACGGCGTCCAGCTCCCGCGCCAAGTCCCTCACGGCCTGGCGAGCCACTGCGCTCGTCAAGGGAGCAGTTCCTGCGTTCTTAGCGGCGTGTGGAGGCGGCGTAGCGGCCGCCAAGTGCGACAGCGTGAGCGCCGAGGACTTGCGGCGAGACGGCGTGGCGTCGGCGGCTGCGACTGCCGCGTGGAGCTGCGCCTCGATGTCGTCTAGGCCTCTGGTGGTATCCATGGTGGATGCAGTCGCGTCTGCGCGCTGTGGGCCGCGTAAACGCACGCGCTCGAGCGACTGCAGCAGGCGCCGTTCGTCCGCCATTTGCCGTTTGAAAAATGCCTCTTGGGCACGAATGCTTCGTCCGAAAAGGCCTATTTTGGGCTGGCATATTCTACTGTTTTGGGTCAAATGGAGATAATGCTGCTTCAAGGAGGATATGTGTATTTTGGGTAGAATCATTTCTTAATTTTGGGTGAATGAGAAAGTACACAGGCACTAATCTCTCGAAAATCGAGTTGGTGACTGGAAACATCTCCACCTCGTGATGAGACTTGACAGTGTGAGCTCCACTCACCATGAGTCTCGCGAGTCGTGGCTGGCATATCTCCGGCGGATAGAGTTCCGATTAATCTCGCTTCTCATTTTGGCTTTTGCCTCTCGCTGCCTGCGCGACACTCGAAGCCACACCGACCTCCTCTGACCACCATGCAGCTTGCTCTGGTCGTCGCTACCTCCGCTGCTCTTGCCGGCCGAGCGACTGCGTGTAAGCTGCTGAAGGGCTTTGACTTTCCAGGCACGGATCTCACGAGTATCAAGTCGTCGACCGCTGCTGGCTGCTGCAGCGCCTGCGCGTCGGTCTCACGCTGCGAGACTTTCACTTGGACAAACCAGGACGGCGGCACGTGCTGGCTCAAGAGCGGATACCCATCGCGCGTCTTCAAACTCGGTGCGATCTCCGGCATCCGCAAGGCCGGCACTCGCCGCGTCGACAGCATCAGCTGGTGCGATATGCCGGGCAACGACCTGTACAAGATCGTCGCAGACCCCGACGTCCCGAACTCGTGCTTGGAGGCTTGTGAGAAAGACAAGCGCTGCGTCGCCTACACTAGTGTCTGCAGCACGTGCTACCTCAAGAGCGACGTCAACGAGTGCGTCTACAAGGACGGCGCACTCACCAAGATTCGGTGGATTGAAGTCTAATACACTCGACATCGTTTCCAAAAACACTGGGCGGAATCCGCCTTCCTACTGCTGGAAGTTGTAGCTCGAGCAGTTGCCGTACGTGGTCGTGCCGGCGATGTACGTGACGCCATCTTTGGTCGTGTAGCCGGTTCGGATCCACGAGCCAAAGCCCTTATCCTGGCCCTGGAGTAAGTACTGGTTGCCCCGCGAGTCCTTCTTCCCGTAGTATTGGCACGCCTTCTCGTAAAACTGCTCGATGCAGTCCGTCTTGAGACGGTTGTTGACATGGACGATGCCGTCGCGGACCTGGTCGAGGAAGTCACAGTCGCCGTTCGAGTCGCCGGAGCCGTAGATCGGCGCCTTGCCGTTGTGCAGGGGCTTCAGGAACTTGTCCACGATCTCCGCCTTGCCCGGTCCCCACGTGATCGGGTAGTTAGCGACGAGCTGGCCCGTGAACTTGCTGTCCTTGAACGTGAAGCGCACGGCGTAGATCTTCTCCTTCGGCACGAGAAACGTCAGTCCAAGCAAGGCTCCGACCTCCTCGACGAGCACCTGTGGCGACGCGCTGATGATGAACACATCGACGCCCTGCTGGCGAAGCGCTCGCATCGTGGTCTCTTGGCCGTTGAAGACACGAAGGCCTACAGAGTACGTGCCAGTCACGGCGAGCTCGCCCGTTGATGTGAACGCTGGGGACTCGAGTTTGGCCGCCAAGTTGAAACGCAAACTCGCGCGAATGAAGCTGCGGATCTCCGCGTCGGTCATGCCCACGAGAAGCTGGGCAAACACCGTAAACGCGATCTTCATGGAGCATGTGCTGCGCTCGTCGCCGCCAGTCATGGTCTCTAATCCGAATGTCAGGAACGCAATCTTGGCGCGGAAGCTCTTGTACGTGTCGGTGGCTTTCACGGCTTCTAGCGATGGCGTTGAGCCGTTTGTCGGTTTGATGTACGTATCGTACAGCACTTTGTAGTCTTTGCTGGCCGACGCCAGTGCCTGCTGCACCGTGACGTTCTTGCCATTGACGTCCTTGCCCAACACGGAGTTGACGCCCTGCGGCATGCACTTATCCGACGTCTTGTCCGTGTATCCAAGCGCGAAGACGGTCTCGAACTGCGCCGGCGGGATGCGGAAGATGAGGTTTTCGACCTGGTAGGACACGGACGTGTACGAGATGTCGCCGTACATGCACGTGTTGTCCCAGTCGAAAGTCGCGTACGCCTCTCCATTCCTGCGCACCGAGTTGACGTTGCTGAGCAAGCGAGACACGACGTCGTTGTTGTACTGCGGCGCCTCAGCCGCAATGAACCAGTTCGACGGCACGCCGCCGCGGACCTGGAGTGGGTTTTGCTGGTACTGCGTTGCGTCGCAAAGGGCGAGCGACGCGAGAGTCGATACAGCGAGCGTGCGAAGCATCCTACTGCTGGTGGTGGGGTGGCGGGGAGTGCTGGCGAGGGTGGGAATTCTCAAATGGTGCTTACGCGAGGCACGTAGAACAGGGATGATTTCTTGAATGGGATGGCCGAGTGGAACGACGAGACTCGGGTTCGCTGATCATTTGCGCTTGTTGCTTCAAGATGGGGAGCTCGCATTCATCCTGTCAGGAGCCAGAACGGAAAACAGACTGAAGTCCTCCTTCTCGCATCAGAAGGCTGCACTATCCAGAGTGTTTTCTCAAACTGAAATGCGGAAACGTGGATGAGTTGAAGGTTCCAAGCATCACGAGCTCGGGGTGTCCGCCAATCGTAGGGACACAGCAGCCAGCGCGTCATGCATAGAGCGGCAGTAAAGTCCGATAGGACCCAACAGCGATTCCAACAAACGACCAGAGGAAACGATGCAAACAGGCACTCGGATTGACCACGACATCCTCTCGCTCACTCACTCACACTCGAACACAAACACTTGGCACGCGCGTGCTACGCGTCATTCGTCTTCGGACTCACTTCGATCGGCGTCGTTGTCGCTCCCTCCGCACTGCCGGGAGCCACGATCCACGTCGCTAGTGACGCGAGGGTGTCGCACAGAGGAGTGGTGGCCCACTGGTAGAGAGACTCGGCTGTGGCACGTATACAAAGACCGCAGAATCAACACCAGCCCTTCCTCCTAGTCATCACAATCGCAATGGTCCGCCGTACCGGTATAGCTGCTGGGCGCTGGGGTTGCGGTCTCCATCTTCTTGTCCACTCCAAGACTGCGAATCATCGCCCTGTAGCGCGCCAAGTCTGCTGCAGTCGGACACTTGACGAGCACGTGAGTGGTCTGGAAGTGCTCATCGGGCTGGTAGGAGAAGTAGTCGCTTGTGTATGCCGTGTGGCCCATCCACCGTTCCTTACTCAAGTACGCGGCTACTGTGGGGACGTCTCCTCGTGCCAGCGCCTCGTAGTCTTCGTCGGTCGTCTTGAGCCACGCGCGGTGGGGATCGTTGGGTGGTTGGGCGAGGTACAAGCGCAGTTGATGCCCACGAGCCGAAAGCTTTCTGGTTCTTGTGATGTCGTCGCTAATGAACGCCACCATTTTCTCTGGGTCCACGTCCACGGTGAACACGGAGCGCTGGCCGACGATGGCGCAGCGTACTCGGAGAAGCGGCATCAGCATTCGGCGGCGAGTGATGCGATGGGATGGGATTTGAGGAGACCTTCAATGCTGTCACAACGATTACCTCATTTGAGTCACGTGGCGGCCTTTCTCGGGGCTCGCAGATCACTGGCACACGCACCCATGACTAAATTTGGACAAGTGATGGACGACGGAACGTGTACGCATCAGCACTTGGGACTCCAACTGCCAGCGTAACATGGAGGGTGACGCGCTGCCTCGACTGCAGCCGCGCGTGGTGGTGGACGTGGTACCTGCAGTGTCCAGTGGTGTGAGCTCAGTCGAGCAGGCCAGCAGTGCGAGGCGAGCCACCAAGCTCTCTCTTGCACGTGCGTCGCTTCCGAAAAGCGCCGGTGCAGTCGCTTGCTCACAGCGCCGGCGAACGGGTTCTACCAGTGGAGCAAGTGGCCAAGCAGGACGCCCAGCTGTACGCGGGTACGGCGTGGATCCCTCGACAGTCGCCTGCGATCCTGCTGCTGTTGTCTTCATGCAGCGCCAGCTTACGACTCCGCCGACGGAGGTTCGTCCGCCTTCCACGCGCACTGGAACGCCACGCAAGTCGACAACTCGTGAGGTGGCCAATGATCCGCAATCGGATCAGCACCAGCAGTCCATGATGCACGAAAACGAGCAGCTTCGCCTGGAGATGTGTCGTCTGCAGCAGCAATTGGTCGAAAAGATGCGAGGACACGCCAAGATTTTGGTCGGCGGCGGCCAGTTTCGAGCGTCAGCGGCGTCTTCCTCGCTACCAAACAAGCAGCACACCGGAACGAGCTCTAACCACCCATGCAGCTCCTGTGTTTCGCTTCGAGAGTCGTTCAAGAAAGCTCGAGAAGGCTTCGATGAAGCACGAGGCGTGATGGCGTTCCGCATTGGGGAGTTGGAACGTGGCGAAGTAACAGCGCAGTCAAGTTTGAACCAACAAAGCGAGGAACTTGTTCTGCTTCGAAGTGAGATTGCACGATTACAGCAAGCAGACGGAGTTATGAGGCGGCAATTGCACGGCCAACAGAAGCAGATCGAGCGGCTCGAATCGGAACTGCTCGCTCAGCAGACCGCAAAGGAGGAAGCTTTGCAGGCAGCATTGGGACCTACAGAAGGATTCCGAGACAAAGAGTTCGTCGATTCAGCAACGCAAAGCGAAGATTTGGAGTCAAAGGAACAGGATATGAAGCTGACCGGGGCCATCCAGGCTGCTAAAGCAGCGAGTGCTCGACTCTGTGAGCTCCAGGACACTTGCGCATGGCTACAACAGGAGCTCTCAGCGACTACGAGTGACCATCAGCGAGATCTCCGTCATCATGACCAAGCAGAATCCGAGATGCAGTCGCGTTTGGCATCATCGGAAGAAACACGGCAGTCTCTTGTTAGCCAGTGTGCTCACGTTGAAGAGCAGCTGAGAGTGAGCTCAAGCACTGCTGCGAAGCTGGAGAGTGAGTTGTGTGGAGCTCGTTCTCGGCTTCGAGACACGACTGATGAATATCGACGACAAGTGAATGAGAAGACCGAACGCGTCAATGAACTAGAGGCACGCGAGCTCGAGTACGCCGCGCTGACGTCATCGCTTCGTTGCCGCGTGAGTGAATTGGAAGGCCGTCTGCGAGAGGATGCTGACGGTGAAAGCATCATAGAGAGGAAGATCCAGCAGCTCACTCAGGAGAACCACACTTTGGTGGATGCGCTTCAGTCGAGATCAGCCGAGTTGAAGCAGCGTGAGCTGGAGGTGGACGAGATCAAGTCAGCTCTGAGTGAAGCACAGTCTCACCTGCGAGCAGCCCAGGAGACACTGGCATCTACTCAACAGGAAGCAGAGAACGCTTCTGCCGGGTTTGCTGCAGCTGAGGCCGAGACCGTCGCGCACGAGGACTTGGTGCAGAGGCTGCGCAAGTCCCACGCGGCGGCACTGGAGAAGGCGATGCAGACAGTGGTTCGGTTGTGTGTCGTCGCCCCCACCGTCCACGTGCACCTGAACTCGGGCTCGGGCTCTATCTCATCAGTTACTGGCTCTGCGAGTGTGACTTGCAAGGCGTCGCTCCCTCAAGCGCAGCTGCGACGAGTTGTCGAGCAAGAAGTTCTCCCATTGTTTGCTACAGTGTTCGTCCAGTCGCACGAAGGTACGAGCCCACAAGGCACTCCGATGGATCCGTGGTTGCAGAGTTTATTGAGAGATATGCAAGAGAGTCTTGCAGCTCATCTCCAGAAGCTCTACACGTCTACGGCAGCCTCGTCGTCCGCTGCAGTAAATCCGCCTTCGATCAGTGGACTCTAGCGCTGTCTGTGAGATACTTACGAGCCTGGGATCGAAATCTCGCGGCAATATCCACCGCATATTGCGCCCACTGCGTCGACGTCACATCTTCGTGACCTTGCGCATCGCCAGCCAACGTGCTTTCCGTGAGCTGCTCGAGTACGCTCGCCTCCGTCGGCTCCTGGCGACACATGAGCGTTGCGATGTCGTGCGCTGTCATCCCGAAGTCAACAGCGCACACTTGGAGCAGAACTGTACACACCACAAGCGTGAGCAGCGCCTCGTTCTCCAGTTGGTACGCTGTCGGCAACTGCAGTGCGAGCTGCTGCGCGTCGTGGACGCCATCGATTGATGAAATGTACGCCGTAGCTTCAGGACTGAAAGGCTTCTTGGCTTGCGGCCAATGTTGCCAGAGGAAGCTGGTCTCATCCAGGCGTGTGACTCGTGGCAGACACGCACCGTGGTCAATCGGAATGAGATCGTAGCCCTTACGCTGCGATGTGGCTGACGAGGATACAACCAGGACATTTCCCCCATGGCGATCTTGGTTGGCCAGTCGAATATCTAGCACCGCCATTGCCTGGACCTGGTCGACAGGAAGAAGCGACTCGGAGATGTCGTCGGCAGTGCAGTCGTGGGCGACGTAGAGCTGCAACGAGCCGAGTTTCGAGGGACACCTCTGGATTCCACGGGCGAAGAAAGCCGGATGCCTGGCTGCGACGAAGACTGTCGGTGGGACTCCAGCACGACGACCGTGATCAAGTAGATACGCCGCAACCTCACGGATAGCCGAGTGGCCTGGAGCGATTCCGCCACGTATACCACTTGTGAATCCGCCAGTGCTCGTCCCGTCACTTGGTGGAGCGGGGCGATGGTCTTTCGGGTTGTTCACCGCGTAGGGCTCCTCGTCACTTGGCTTGAAGACCGCAACAATACGCTGGGCCTTGGTGCGCAAATAGTAGACTCCGCCAGTGCCGTCGTCGACTGCCACAGGTCCAACGTGGGTTTGGAAGCCTTGAAGCACGTCTGCGACGACGGCCTCCATTTGTGGTAGGGGTGGCCCAACAATTTCCAGGCGGACGCTGCAACATCACCAAACAAAACAGAAATTAGTTGTCTACCGTAGATCACGAGTAGAAAAGTGAAACGTACGCTGGCTCATCATCCCTCTTGGTTGATCGGCGCCGAAGACTTGTTGGCTGGCGTCGAGAGAGCGTGAGTTTGCGAGGCAGAGAACCACCGAAGTCTTTCGGGGATCGGTCGTCTGGTCGAGTCCATCGACTGGTGGGCGCCGCCAGGAGCTCTGCCTCATACTCCTTCAGATTCCGAGGACTTCTCAGCTCCACGACTGCGGAGTCCATTTTGTGCGCCAAAGCCGAGACTGCAAACGAGTGGCGACGACTGGCAGCAACGGGGACGTGGATGTCCGCTCGCTGCTCATTCGTCACAGTGAATGAACGCCGTGTGATCGTCAGCGGCGGCGGTGGAGACTGTGTGGCTGCAACCATGGCTCTCGTCTTGCTGCAGGCCTCCAGCCAAACCACCGCTCAGCGTGAATCGCTCGTCAGCCGTCGGCTACAGACGTCGTGGCTCCTCGTCAGCAGGTTCTCCGGAACGTCGCGCTGCTTGGCGATCGACTTGCACATTGAGCCGCAGTGTCGATGGGCCGTGTGAGATTCCATCGTCCTCGCGTACGCATTGCGGGTACACACGTCCCAGACCAGGTACCGAAGCCAGCCAAGTGAGCTCTTCGCATAAGATCCACGCCAATGGCTATATCAGTCCCAGAGTGATGGTCTCCGAGAAAGTACAGCAACCAAGTACCCATCTGATGGTATCACTTTACAATGTGGGTCAATATGTGGGTCTGCTTGAAGCTGCGCAATCGAAATCCAACGGCGGTGCTCATCCCCCATCCATAGATGATCCCGCCTGTCATCACCCACACAGTCTCCGCTGACGACGCCCCAGCCTTCCGCCTAGCATTTCCAGTCTGTAGACGAAGCCCCCGCCTCCCTCTTCCTCTCCCCTCCCTCAATCACGATGCTCTCGCTGCTGAAGAATGCGGCTCCGCGCCGCGTCATGAACGCTCGTAGCGTGCACATCGAGGCGCGTCTCAAGGAGCTGGGCTACGCGCTGCCGGCCGTGGCCGAGCCCAAGGGCAACTACCGCACGTGCGTGCGCTCGGGCAACATGCTCTTCTTGGGTGCGTGCGTCCTCTCTGCATCCTGGATGCGTAGGCTTGTGTGATCTGACTGACTGTATGTTTGTGTGGCTATGAGCAGCCGGCCACCTGCCGCAGCCAGTCGGCGGTGATCTCATCGTGGGCAAGATCGGTAAGGACCTGTCGCCGGAGGAGGGCTACGAGGCCGCACACCACATCGCGCTGAGCCTCATTGCCACGCTCAAGAACGAGCTGGGCGACCTGGACAAGGTCAAGCGCGTGGTCAAGCTCGTGGGCTTCGTCAACTGCGTCGACGGCTTCCCAGCCCAGCCAGGTGTGATCAACGGCGCCTCGGACACGATCGGCAAGGTCTTCGGCGAGAAGGGCATCCACGCGCGCTCGGCCGTCGGCACCAACGCGCTGCCGCTCAACGTCGCGGTCGAAATCGAGGCCATCGTCGAGATCGAGCAGTAAATAGCAGTGCCACCCTGCTGCCAATTGAAGAGCTACTGCCGTGGCGATGCTATAATGCGAATGAACTCCCTGTTTCTTGAGACGACGTTGATTGGCGCGTCAGTTCCTGTGGCGTCGGAAACCCACAGCGTGCGTACTAAGTAGCACAGGGCAGACAGCGCCATGCGGTTGCACCATCGCTTCGAAAGACGCTGAGCCTGTTCTTACGCGTAGCAACTTCGCCGAAGCCCCATTGTAGCCCACACGACTGCGAGGCTAACAAGTGATAATGTGGCTGCAAGTTATGGAACCTCCTACCGTCCCGTCGAGTCAAAGAGCACCAGTCCTGGTCGAGGCCCTGAACTCCTGCACTGGACAGGAGTAAGATGCAGCCATGTCGAGGTTGCTCGGATCTCTCGCTCCAGTGACCGTTGCAATTCATTTTCGAATCGCATCGTCCTCTGCTGCCTTTCTGTTTGATGGGCAGCTCAACTGTCGGTACGGTACAGCCATTCGTCACGCTGATCTGCGTGCGTGTTAAACCGACACATCTCATCTTCCTCCAATGGCCGTTGCATGCAGCGTGCCCGCCGCATCGGCGCTCGGCTACAGCGCCCCCGGTGCCAACATGACTGCCCCCACTGCTCCTACTGAGCCAGTTACTGTGGAGTGCACTGGCTACCGCTGTCTGGACCGGGACGCGTGCTTCGACTTTGACGGCGTCGCGTCACTACTGACGCACAGCAGCAGCGATTGCGATGCTGAGACGGCCATGCAGGACGCGCACACAGTCGCCTACATGGACCGGGATGGTCGACTTCAGCGCATCAGGTACGAAGAGCTCACCCGCACAGTCGCTGGAGAGCTATCGGGCTGATCGCTTCGTTGGTATCTGTAGCGTGGACGACGCACAGGAGCTCATGCAGTGCAGCTACACGAACAAGCTGCTGTTCCAGAGCTCCAAGATGCTGCGCAACTACCCGTTCTGGGGCTACACATCTGCATCCAGCGGCGGCTTCGATTCGCTGTGTGAGACGCAGTATCCGTCCACAAGCGTTAGTGACAGTGTCGCCCTTGGCCACGTCGCGTCGCTGGAAGACGTCGAACGCACGGCGCTTGGTCTGTTTGCAACCTCTGCGATTAGCGACGGCGCGTTGATCGGCGAGTACACGGGTGTTGTATTGGTGGAGTCGAGCGTGGCAACAGACAGCGCCAGCCATGACGCCTACGGTATCTGTTATCAGTCCGTGTTCGAGGATGGCCAGCTCTACCTCAGCGCCATGGAATATGGTAACGAGATCCGGTGTATCAACCACAGCTCCAGACCCAACGTGTGTTTCAAGCCCATGATCCACGCAGGCATCCTCCGTGTCTTCTGCGTGCGTGGACCTCTCGCCTGTGAGAGGGGACTATAACAGTGAACTGACTGAGCTTGTTGATGTTATGGGCAGTTCGCGACTCGGAGGATCTCGCCAGGCGAGCAGCTCTTTGTAAACTACGGCCCGACGTACTGGAAAAGCGCCGGCATCACGCCGCTCGAGTCCTTTTGAGCTCGTGGCTAGAAGATGGCTACATGCGTAAATTGACACGAATCTCCTCACAATTCGATTTTGAATTGTCACGCAACACCTGTAATCTGACGATTGGAAGTGCGTGGCACGCAGCCATTTCGCTCTTTGTATCACTCGTGTTTCGTCCTGCAACTGGAGACCCACTTCCACAAGCTCCACAACGAGTAGGCATCCAGCAGCAATGGCTGACACTTCGCTACCGCCACGGCCACTGTGCCGCGGCTACCACTGCATGGACCGCGAGGCGTGCTTCGTCTACGACAACGCCAGCAAAGTCGCGTCACTGGCCCACGAAAGCGACCTGTGTGACGTGCCAGCGGCCACCGACGAGCTCACGCTGCCATACCGCGGCCGCGACGGTCTCATGCAGCGGATCTCAGTGGAGCAGGCGCAGGAGCTGATGCGCTGCACGTATACGAGCAAGCTGCTGTTCCAGAGTGCGAGTATGCTGCGCAACTACGCGTTCTGGGGCTTCACGGGCCACGAGGAAGAAGGCTTCGAGGCCATCGCGATGGAGCCCACGGCCTGGAGTGAGATCTCGGCCGACATCGTGATCGGCCATGCGAGTATGCTGGATGGTCTGGACGAAGACCAGGACCACGGACTCGGGCTCTTTGCCATGGCGGGGCTTGCGATGGGCGAGTTCCTGGGCGAGTACACGGGTATGATCCAGGTCAGCACGGACGCCGCGACCGGCCACGACCCGTACGGCGTCTGCTACCCGTCCGTGTTCGAGCGAGGCGAGCTGCGCGTGAGTGCGAGTGAGTTCGGCAACGAGATGCGGTGTATCAACCACAGCACGCAGCCCAACGCGTCCTTCAGGCCTATGCTCCGCCGAGGCATTCTCCACATCTACTGCGTACGTCCGTGTCCATGGAGGCATGGTTTCATCCGAATCCTAACGTGTATTCGCATGCTATGTATCACAGTTCACGACCCGAGCTGTGGAAGCTGGTGAGCAGATCTTCGTCAACTACGGGCCGTCGTACTGGAACGGCGCCGGCGTGCAACCTGTCTCGTGTTAATCAAGAGTATTTATTCCAGTTTCTAATGCGAAACATTCGTAGCCTCATCCACACACCTTGATCTGCGCGGGAGCTCGACACGCGGCAATGCTGTAGCCGGCCTCCTGTAGCTGGCCTGTTGTCCACGTACAGTACCGTATTTGCCATCAACTATACCTCTCTCAGTACTAGCACTCCAGCAATGCAGTCAATGGTCTCTCATCGCAGTAGGTGACAATATGTATCCATTGTATTCGCAGCGGTACAAGCGAGGGCGCGACGTGAGGAGCTACAGTCCCACGCAAGTCCGCTTACTTGGTCTGGTTCTTGACGCCGAGGATGCGCGCGCGGATCTCCCCCTGGTTGCCCAGGTAGAAGCCCTTGAGCGGCGCGATGGCATCGGCGTGCGGGATTGGCTTGAGGTTCTCGTCCAGGTGGTACACGAGCGGGATGCCCGTTGGGATGTTGAGCTCCGTGATCTCGCTCTCCGAGATGCCGTCGAGCTCCTTCACAAGCGCGCGCAGGCTGTTGCCGTGGGCAGCGATCAGCACCTTCTTGCCGGCCTTGATGGTCGGCACGATGTTCTCTTCCCACTCTGGCATGACACGCGCGGCCGTGAGCTCAAGCGACTCGCCCACTGGCAGCTCGGCCTTGGTGAGGCCCTTGTAGCGCACGTCGTTACCTGGGTAGTGCTCGTTGGTCTCGTCAAGCGCCGGTGGTGGGATGTCGTAGCTGCGGCGCCAGACCAGCACCTGCTCCTTGCCGTGCTTCTCGACGGTCTCCTTCTTGTCGAGGCCCGTGAGCGCGCCGTAGTGGCGCTCGTTGAGGCGCCAAGTCTTGTGCACAGGGATCCACATAAGGTTGGTCTGCTCGAGCACGTGCCACAGCGTGCGGATGGCGCGCTTGAGGTAGGACGTGAAGGCCAGGTCGAAGGTGTAGCCCTCGCTCTTGAGCAGCTCGCCGGCGGCCTTGGCCTCGGCGTTGCCCTTCTCCGAGAGCTGCACGTCGTACCAGCCCGTGAAGCGGTTGGCGCGGTTCCACTCGCTCTCGCCGTGGCGGATGAGCACGAGCGTGTGCGTGTGCTTGTGAGCCTTGAGCTGCTGGTGGATGAGCGCCGAGCCCACGCGCGGACGCGCCAGCGACGAGGCCATGGCCATGGAGCGACGCAGAGCCATCACCATTGTTAAAGGGGACGAAGAGGAGGAGGAGGCTGCTTGGAGGCCGAGAGGGAAGATTCCAAAGTGTGTGGAGCCGATGAGCTTTTCTGCTTGGAGCTGCTCGCGAAAACAGGCGGTTTGGTGACGCATCACCACTACCGGTACTATTCCGGTATTGATTGGCCAATCGAAGGCAACGAGGAGAGCACCGGTATTGCCGGCTTGGATGTACTAATTCAGTACACATCGAACGTTCGACGCATTGCCTGCTTCCAGCTTGCTGAATGGACTGAGAGATGGAGGCGGGGAGCACATGCAGCCGGTCATATTGAAGTTGTATGGGATGGAGAGCTGACGCGTGGTGGGCAGCATGAGACGCGTGGATGCGTCTGATGCCTGCACGCAGCGCCGCCTGTAATTAACTACTGGATCCTACTGGACGCCAGGAGACGCACGCGACGCGCTCAAAAGTCTTCCTGGGACTTGCGCACGATGCGGCGGCAGCGCTTCTTGAAGCCTTCCTTGTCATTCCGCCATTCGACCTGTTAATCATCACGAATAGCGTGTTAGTGGATGCTCTCCCTCAGGGTAGAAACTGCGTGAGAAAGGCAACGTACAGCGGCGTCGATGTTGGCTGGCGAGTCGTCGTTCGGGTCCGACAGCATGGAGATGACGGAGACGAGGATCGCCTCGACGCCGAGAATCGGTCTCCATCGCTCGTCGGCGGTCTCCTGCTGGTTGAGCTGGTCCTCTCCTGGCGGATGCAGGATCGAGATACACACGACGCCGTTCGGGTAGACTGATCGCCACACGAAATCGACACACTAGTCAGCAACCGAGCAGCACACACAAGAGGCGAAAGGATAGATAGCATAAAGGCTGATGAAACGCACCGTTTGGGTGCCACATTTCCGACTTGAAGGTCATCTTTGGAGGCATGTTGGGGAAGTTGTTGGGGAACTCGAGCGTCACCTTGAAAAAGCCCCCTTCATACAGCGTGTCGGGCGGCCCCACGAGCATAATCTCCCAGTGGAAGATGTTCTCGTCATCGCCGAGGCCGACTGAGACGCCCTCTGGAGGGTTCTTGCTCATCTCTGTATGACGGAAACGCCAGGAGAGAAACGACGAAACCACGTCAGAACTACACCCATACTCCACGGATCAAGACACGGACGACGGATTCGAGTTGCGCAGTGTCCTGTGCATACGAAGACCGTGTCGTCATGACGCTAACGCACCGAGAAACTGTCGTCGCAGGAGCTCCCGCGCATAGTCCGCCGCGCCTGCCATCGTTGCCGCTTGGAGGGTTCGGCTGTTGGAATGCCGACGACGAAAAGAACTCCACAGGCACAGGGGGTCCATGGGTCATGCGGGTCATACGGGATTTTATAGCCCAGAAACCCGGGTTATTCTCGTTCTGAATCGTTGACTATTTTAGCCAATGAAAGTGTATACAAGACTCTATTTCACCAATCACAATCGTACAGTACAACAAATCTCGGTACATGGGTTCACTCCACCATGAGCTCACTCACCTAGGGTGAGTCACCCTTGCTTGCGTCCGTCGATGACGATCTCTGAGAGCGATGCGATGGTGCGCTTCTCGATGGCCTTGTTGGGCGACCCCAGGGGCGCAATCGCGGGCTGCTTGCCGTCGCGCATGCGTTCTATCCGCGCGGCGACGTTGAAGAAGTAGACGCCGCAGATGACCAGCACCATGCCTGACCAGTTGAGCGGCGTGATGTGGTCGCCGAAGTGGAAGATGGACAGCGTGATGAGCAGCGCGCGCTTGACGCAGTTGGCGACGCTGTGGGTCACGGGCGAGACCAGGCTCATGAGCACGTAGGCAAACGCACTCTGCAGGTAGAAGCCCAGGCCGTCGAAGGTCAGCAGCACGAAGAGGTATAGCGTCGAACGCTCGGATGGGCCCTTGGCCGGAGCGACCAAGTTGCGAGGCGCCGATAGCCAGTTGTAGAAGATGAATGCTAGTTGCATGCACACGGCGATGAGGCTCGTGTAGAGCTGGAGCTGCGAGACACTGCGAAAATAAGTCAGCATCGGCCATCCACAAACCAACGAATTGCAAGCGAGAGACGTACGTGTAAGCGCGGTTGAGAAGCTTCTTGGTGAGAACGTTTTGGATGCAGTCGACGCAATTGGAGCCAAGTGCCGCCATGAACCCGATCACGTGGAAGGAGCTGTCGGAGAGGCTGCAGAACACGAGCCCCGTGACGATTGGCAGCAGCGAGATGTTGACGCGCCAGCCAGTTCGCTGTCCGAGCAGGAAGTAGGTCAGCACGACCGTGAAGAAAGGTGCCGATGATTTGATTGTTTCTGTGGTGTCATACAGCAGCGAAGAGTCAGTACTGCGTCAAGAGTTCAGAATGCTAGAGCGAAACCCACGTGTAAAGGAGACCGCGATGTACTTGAGCGCCGTGAGCCCAAGCAGCACGGTCAGAATGCGAACACCGCCCAAAATGACCATGTCCTTGAGTCCTTCGCGCATGACTTTGAGAATGCCGCCGATGCAGACCACCCAGCCGACGAGGTACACCTCCGAAATGAGACCACACACCACCGACATGCCCAACTGCGCGAGCGACAGCACGTTGGAGTCGACCTTGAGCTCCGCGACCACATAGCGGTTGGTCCAGAGCGTTATTAGGCTCAGCACATACCACGCTGTCCACATGCAGCACACAGCTTTGCGTCAGACTCCACTGTGCCTTGCGCATTGACGCAGACACACGCGAAGCCACTCACCCACGATGCAAATGGCGATCTTGGAGTCGTTGTTCAGGCGCTGCAGCGCCGCGATCCGCTTCTTGACCATCGTGTACACTCTGTAGACAGGGGGTTGCGTAGTGCGTGAGCTGGAGCTGTCCAGACGCCGCGATCTGCCGCTGTGCGATCCCCTTCTCTTCCGCACGGCGTCCTGTTGTCGAGTGATGATGAGAAAAAGCCCTGATGAGTGATTAGTTACCTATGATTGGGTATAATGGGGCATATTTTCATCCAATGAGAGATGCGCAATTAGAAATGATGAACCGTGTCGATCTTGAAAGGCCACACAAAAATAGGCCGACGGGCTCAGGACGGATAAAGCCACTCGCATCATGGCTGTAAGCTGGCTCACACGAGGCTGCGATTGCTGCGTCAGGTTTCCTCTACCTCGGCTCATTAGCGGCGTGTGGATGGCCGTGCGGGCCTAGGCGCTTACTGAGCCACTCGGCGCGCGAGGACATGGGAGCTCGAGGCTCCAAGACCAAGCCGAACGCCGACGCGCCGCTGAGTCGACGGGGCAGTCAGACACTGATCGTGGCTATGGATCCAACGAACGAGTGCGAAGATGAAGTGCGAGCGCCTGAGCGGATCGAGGGCCGGCGGGCGGCTGAGGATGAGACCCACCAGGAGAATGCGGCGAAAGTGAGCAAGGTGCAGGAGATCCTGGAAGGGAAAGTCGAACTGAAGAAGAACCACCAGCCACTGGAGCAGCTTCCAAAGCTTTCACTCCACGCTGCAACATTGGACCTTCAATTTTCATCCAGTGAGGACTCGGATGACAGTACTGGACACAAGAGACGGAGAGGGACGAAGAAGAAACGCAAGAAGTCCAAGGGCTCGAGTGCAGATGCCGCCAAGCAAGCAGCGCCTGTACCGTCGCCAGTCAACGTAAAGCTGAAAGAGGTTAAGACTGCAAAGAAGCCACCGCCACTGGTAGGGACGGAGGCCCCGGCACCGGTACCAGTGAAGAAGGAATACTTCGATCAGATCAGTGACGCCTACAACCTTACAGAGTACGCAGGCAAGGAAGCTGACGACGGCAGACCGAAGCGTACATTACAAAAGCCGTCACCTCAGCAAACAGTGCCCGAAGAGCCCGAACAACTGCAGTCGCCCCCCAAATCGAAGCAGCAGCCCAGTCCGAGTTCGTCGCCCAGTAAATATTTCGGTGGGGCGTTCGACACCTGGAAAAAGCCCACCATATCTATACGATCGAACCGCTCCATGATCATGGAGACTCGAGATGCGAGCCGAACATCGCCGCAAAACAGCAACCCAAGCAACAAGGTAGGCTTGCTATCGTCTCTGTGATGTTGAGAATCTGCGTCCTGACTCTGGCTATGGCTCAGTCTTCGCAGGGCAATTCATCGCGTGCCGGCGACCGATCCACGAGCAGCAAACTCTTCACTACCAACCAGCCAGGAGAGGAGTACCTGCATACAGACGCCCTGTGGCAGTCGGACATCGACGATCTGGAGCGCGAGTCAACCAACCTTGTCGACTCGTTCTCGTCGGTGACGACGCGGATTCGACCCGCCGAACCCAAACCCACCGCGACGCCCGCCCCAGTCACCACCCCGCCATTGCCTCGGCTCAAATCCAACCGGAGGAACCTGAACATCGACGACGCGGACGAGTCGATCATGGACAACATCCTCGCCGAGGTCGTCACGTAGGAGAGTTAACCATGGTCAATAGATCTGTGACATGTGTGGCTCTGTACCTTCAAGCACAAAATATTTACTGTGTGTATCCTCATAGGTACGAAGTGGGGTTTTACAGTAAAGTCCGATAAAACCTCGCCCATATCTGAGCATGTTTCCTCCCTGGGGGAAAAAGAAGGAAGCCGCCAAGGCGGCGTAGCGAGGAGGCAACATGGCGCAGTGGCGACGCTTCGCGTTCTTCGACAAGGAGGTTTTGAAGGACAGCAATGGGCTTTGGATGAAGGTGTGTGTCCGAGGTATCTCTATGTGCAATTGCGGGTGTCTAATTCGCTCTGTGGCGGTCGCTAGGGCGTGGACATCACGGCCATGAGCGCCAACCGAGGCATGCTCTGCGTGGGCGACGCGGACGGCTTCGTGCACCTCGCCAATCGACAGCTAGAGGCGCGCAAGTTCCGCGCGCATGAGCACTTCGTCTCGCATCTCGTTATGGTACGTTTGCCGGCTTCTGAATCGCTCTCCTCGAGGAGCTATAGCTCATTCATGCACTGGCCATTTCCGCGTATGTAGATGAAACGCAGCAACGTGTTGGTGACGATTGGCGACGGCATGGACCCCCGCAGCGACGCGCTGAAGGAGCAGTCGCGGGCTATCGCCGAGGCCGGCCGCACGTCGCTGTCAGCGAGCGACGCGGAGCTCTACAACGCTAGCAGCGCTCCGCCGACCGGCCAGGCGTCGGCCACGGCCATCGTGCGGTTCTGGCGCACAGACCAGCAGGACCGCGACGGCAGACCAAAGCTGCTGCAGCAGATCCCTGTGTTCGCGAAGAAGTACCCGGAGGAGGCCGTGACGGCGTTCGCCGTGAGCGACGACATCGGCCAGTTCGCCGTCGGGCTCAAGAACGGCGCCGTGATCCTGTTCAAGGTCGACCTCAAGCGCCGTGCGGGCGCCTCGGACCGCGCCTCGCAGCTGCTGCAGCCCGCTGGCCAGTTCCCAGTGACCAACCTCGCGTTCACCAGCAAGCCCGTGACCAACATGCTCGCGCAGGTGTTCCTCTATGCGTCCACACGGCGCGGACTGACGTGCTACCACTGCACGCACGACGACTCGGCGGTCGCCAAGGCGCTGGGCGGCAACATGCCCTCGCGCACGGTCGTGCTGGACGAGCGCGGCGTGGATTTCCACTGCGCGGGCGTGAACGACGACGGTGAGATGGCTGTGGGCCAGCCCGACGCCGTGTACTTCTACAACAACGAAGACCGCTCTGTGTGTTTCGGCTTTGAAGGCGAGAAGAAGTACCTGCAGTTCTTCAAGCAGTACCTGCTCGTCGGCCACGTGGACCCGCGAGGCCGCCACCAGGTCAACGTGTACGATCTTCAGAACAAGTTCATCGCCTTCAACTGGTCGCTCACGCAGACGGCTGCGCGAAACGCCGGTGCTGGTGCACGGCGTCCGCCTCTGCCTGGTGGAGCAGGCGCGCCGAATGCACGGGCCCCAGGCGCTCGCTTCGGATTGGACGATATGGAGGAGATCCGCCACGTCGTATGCGAGTTCGGCGCTATCTTCGTGGTGTCATCGGTGGGCTGCGTGTACCGCCTCACGGAGAAGGACACGACGTCCAAGCTCGAGATCCTGTTCCGCAAGAACCTGTACTCGATCGCCATCTCGCTCGCGTTCAGCTCCAACTACGACATCAACTCGATCATGGATATCTTCCGCATGTACGGTGACCACTTGTACGAGAAAGGTGACTTCGATGGATCGCTTCGGCAGTACGCGCGCACAATCGGCCACGTTGAGCCGTCGTACGTGATCCGTCGCTTCCTGGACGCACAGCGCATCCACAACCTCACGGCGTACCTCGAGGCGCTCCACGAAAAGGCATTTGCGAACGCAGAACACACGACGCTGCTGCTCAACTGTTACACCAAGCTCAAGGATGTGAAGAAGCTCGACAAGTTCATCCAGCTCGATGAATTGCTGGAGGGGAACAAGCTCAACAGTGACAGCAAGGCGATCGGAGACAAGCTCGGACGACCGAGCGAGTTCGAGAATGGTGGCAAGGCCGGCGGTGCGGGCGGTGGTGGCATGAACTTCGATATTGAGACGGCCATCTCCGTGCTATGGGAGAACTACCCGCAACATGCGTTGATCCTCGCCAAGAAGCACGAAGAGCACAGCTGGTACCTGAAGATTCAGTTGGATCGCATCAGCTACGTCGAGTCGGAGGATTCCATCGCGCTGTCTGAGAGTGAGCAAGAGCGAGTCGCCGACGCGCTGGAGTATATCAAGCACCTGAGTTTCTCGGAAGCCGACGCGAACTTGCGCAAGTACGGTCGTACGCTGGTCACCCACTTGCCAGCACCCACCACCGATCTTCTCAAGAGACTGTGTACGGGAAAGTTCGTACCAGGCAACTCGAAGCTGAAGTCGGACCCAGCGGACTTCTTGCACTTGTTTGTGTCACACCGCGAGCAACTCAAGGAGTTCCTGCAGTACATCGTCGAAGTCGAGACCGTGACCAACCCTCTCATCGGTAACACGCTGCTGGAGATGGTGCTGAGCGACGACGGCGGTGATGCGGCCAATGACCCCGCCGTGATTGCAGAGAAAGAAGACGCAGTGATGGCGATCCTGGACAACCCGCGTGTGCGATACGACGAAGACCACGCGCTCATTCACTTGCAGATGCGTGGCATGAAGAAGGGAAAGCGATACCTGTACAACAAACTGCACTTGTACCACATGCTCGTGCAGTTCCACATCGAGGAGAACGACGACCAGAGTATCATCGACGAAGTCCGCAAGCACGGCGAAAAGGACCCGAACCTGTGGTCACTCGCGCTCAAATACTTTGCTGAGCGTGGACCGTTGCCCAAGGGTGTCAAGACCGGCGAGGAGTGGAAGGATCTGAAGCAGTTGCTGACGCTGATCGACGCGAACCCAGGCATTCCACCGCTGCAGGTCGTCCAGGTTTTGAGCCAGTCGCGTGAGTTGCCAGTTTCGGTCGTGCGCCAGTACATCGTGAACCAGTTGCTGGGTGACGAGAAGAAGATCGAGGAGGACGAAGACAAGATCAAGGCGTACAAGGCTGACACGAAGAAGATGAAGGAGGAGATCGCGGAGCTCAACAGCAAGGCTGTTGTATTCCAAGCCACCAAGTGCGAACTGTGCAACCACGACTTGGATCTGCCGGCCGTGCACTTCATGTGCAAGCACAGCTTCCACCTCAACTGTATCTCGGAGACGGAGCGTGAGTGCATCACGTGCTCGCTCGACCACCGCCACATCATGGGACTCAAGACGCAGCTCGAGCAGAAGGCTGGCAACCACGAGCAGTTCTACAACCAGCTCGAGACGGCGGCCGATGGCTTCCAGACAATCGCTGAGTACTTTGGCAAGGGCATTTTCAAGGCAAACGTCGCTCCTGAGGACGACGACGCAGCATACGACGCTCGTTTCAGTGCCGAGTTTTAAGAAATCGTAGCGTGGCAGCGAGAGCAAGTTGCTTGTGTGCTGTAATTAAACTGTTCTTGTCATGGGACTTCGTGTACGGTGAGGAGCCTTCTAGTCTTCCGTGAGATCAACGACGTCGTTTGTGGCGGCAACGGGGGGAAGAACGGTATCCTGTTGACCGTCATCGTCCGAGTCGTCGAGGAGGTCGAGCACTACCACTACGGATGCTGCTGCTGTCGTTGTGGCTGTTGCTGGAGGCTTCACTTCGTGTTCTTGCTCTTCTTCGCCATCGTCGTCATTGTCGTCATCGATGGCGATGACCCCGTTCTCCTCTCGCCATCTCTGTACGCCGCGGGCCTCACCAGCAGGGGCCCCGCTATAGTCGTCGTCGTCGTCATCATCATCGATTCCGAGAATCTCGATGGCGTTTGCCAGCGTCCCATCCGTCAATGAGCACGCCTGGTTGTCGTTCCGACGGCGTTCCGCGGCTTCCAGCGCACGGAGACGTAGCTGCTGTGGCGTGAGGTTGTCGCCGGGTGCTCTAGATTGAGATGTTACTGATGTTCCGAGCCTTTGGGACGTCACACCTCCTAGGAGTCGATGATACTTTTCGCGTCGAGCTGCCACTAGCACTGCTGCTCGGTTGTCGTTTGTGTGGCGCACCTGAATCGTAGTCGTCTGCGTCTGGATGCTCTACTCACACGCAGGAGGAAACGGCATTTAGGAAGGCTTTCGACATGGGAGCAGTGAGTGGGCTCTTCTCACCATGCCTACACCAGCATCTTGGAAGCGTGCACCTTCGTGGCCGACAAGCCCGCGCATTATCAGCGACTCCGTCTCGTCCTTCAGCTCTTCCAGATACTATGCGCGACGCTGTGAGCCATGGAGAAGCCGATTCGATTCATACATCAGCGGACGAACGAACCTTGTAGAAAGCCTGGTTGTGCGGACCATGGACCTGCATCATACGCCTCAATCAGCGATAATTCCCCCGTCCTTCAGAGTCGATTGATGGACACACACCATGTGAGTGAGTTCGTGGAGCATTGTCTCGAGCAGCGCTTCGTAGGGCAGAAAGGTGTTCGGTCGGCTCTGAGGTCGTACTTTCTCACCAACCCATCCATCCATCCATCCATCCATCAGTCCTTCAGCACACGCCCTCCATCAATCCAGTCACCACCACCACGTACGTCGGATGTAGATGGTGTAGCCTCTGTTGACGTTCATGCCCAGCAGTTGCGCGTCCTTGGGGAAGAACTCCTGCAGCCGCCGCACGCGGAAGCGCCGCTTGGCCATGATGGGTAGCACCTGCGCGGCGATACGCTCCAGCAGCCGCTGCGCTCCGTCGCGGTCAGCACGCCCGCGCACCAGCGCGCGGATCTCACGGATCTCGTAGTCCATATTAGCAGTCACTAAGGAGCCACGAGGACGCACCACTAACGACCTGATCGCCATTTACACCAGGAGCTCTTCGCGCCAACTTGGGGCGGTTGGGAATTGACAGGAGTGATGGTCGCGATTGATAGAGGATGACATGGGTGGTACATGGTACCAGGTGAACTATTGTGTACCCATGTTCAGATATGTTAACTATCCGCGGCTTGACACAGACGCAGCACCAAGCAGCTCACATGAGCGCGTCACCTGTGGCTTCATGCAGCAATCGCAAGCCATTCGATGAATGAAACGAATGGATCCACAGCGCCTCGCCACTTCAACTATGAAGCACCATGAGGCGCTGCTTGGCGCTGAAGCCGCGACATAGCACCGGACAATCGGATCGACGCTGGCTTCACCTCAGGCAGCGAATTGGCGTGAAGCGGCGAGATTGGACGAGTGCGTCCACAAGCGTCATAGACCCACGGGCCTATCGAATGGAGCGCACAGGCCGACGATGCAGGCTCCGTCACTGCAGCGACGTGGAGACTCAGATGAATGGACCTGGTCTACGGATACGGTATCGCATGCAGCTCGCGTCCATGCGCCAAGAAACAAGCCATCGATGGAGTGGCTGGAGTCCTTGCAGCCATCACACTCAGCTTCGCTTCAGTTTCCCATGGGAGCCGGTGTTCTCTCGTGCCGCAGTTCAACCCTCTTCCACAGTCGACTCAAATGACGCCGACACGATGCAACGACCGAAAAATAGACCCTTGGGACTTGATCCAGCCAATCAGAGAGTGAGAAACACCAGGAGCTCCTGAACTGACGCGCCGACGTCACGACGAGGTGATCTAATTTTCAGAACAGCGAATCATAATGCAGCATACGACTTGAACCAGCGTCATGACAGCCCAAATCGCCCCGCCCCGTCAATCGAACCTTACTCGAAGAAGGTATCATATTATGCACTATATCAAATACCAGAATTAAATGGGGTCGTTATTGCGAAACAATGATAGATGTTTGTGAGAGGAATGATTTATGAGAGGTGCGAGAAAATGGAAAACGCGGCCAGACGACCCGTGAGATCCGTCGACAGAATGGCGGGGCGGACGGCGACGCGATGGAGCTGCTCGCTCTGCAGAGCTTTGCTGGGTTGGGGAGGGCGAGGAGTTGATCTCTCTCCTCAAAAAGCAATTTGCGTCGTGCGTCAAAAGCCACCAGCCACTTCAACCCCCCAAGCCACCACCACCACCACACTCTACCATGTTGGACCAGCTCAAGACCGCTATCTCCACCGTCGTGGCCTCCTCGCCAAAGGAGTCGCGCGTGAGCAGCCCATCGGCGCTCTCGGTGGCCAGCGAGGACAACAAGAAGGACGTGTCGACGGCCTTCGAGCGATCGGGATGGGCGTTCATCTAAGCGCATGCGAAGTCGCACGCCGCCATTTGACTCCATGCAAGCAACTCGTCACGCACAAGCGACTGAGAAGCGGAGCACGATGAAGACGATGGCGGCGCGTCATCCAGCGCTGTTCTTCTGTCGTCCCTCTACTATTTATGTGATCGCGAAGCAACCACCTTTACCACCCAAGCCCCCACCATGTAGTCTACAAACACCTACCCAGGATACCAATAACGAAAATGCATCCGCCACTACATTTCAATTCATCTTGCGTCTTTTGCCTAGTCACATTTACTACGTAGTATAGCTATCGTTGGATCGCTTTGTGTTCGAACCGTCGCGTCTTTTAGTTGATGACAGCGTCGCATTCATCCTCGCACGGCACCCTGTCATTAGGAAGATCCGTGCCATGGTGCGTGTGAAAGTGCGCGTCTTCACGTTCCCTTCGGATCCGCGCGACCAGAACTCGTACATCGTGGGCACCATTGAGGTAAGGCGGCTGTATCTAAGTCGCCGCGCTGATGCAATTCCAATCTTTAATATCTACTGCACAGGGCGGTCTTCAACCGACAGTGGGCACGCTCGCACTGGATGACAAGGAGCTCCCCACCGTGACTTTCGCACAGCTGCGCCCTCGGCTTGAGCTGCGTGATGACTATGGTATGATGCGTCGCAGTCTGCTCTTCCAGGAAGTGGTGGCCCTCATCATGACATCGCCGAACCCGCATCGATGGCCATCGAGCGCCTTGCAGACTTATTGGTTCGGATACTTTGCCGGCGAGAGCGATACTATCCCACGCGCGATTCCAGTACGTGATACAGTGTGCACCATTCGTGAGGGCCTTACTTGACTCTGTGTGTCGTAGGTCACAGAGGAAGACGCACCCATCAGCAAGTACCTGAACATGACCACGTCCAAGCTCACGGGCGATCTCATCTTGATCCCACAGACCCAGTTCGGGCCGGTTTGCGAGCAGTGTTGCCAGGGCTGCGATCAGTGTCCTCCTATCCAGGCGCGAGCAGCTACAGGCGCAGGGCTCAAGCCATGACGGAATACAACCGAAACTCATATCTATTGCTGCTTATCCCCGACGACCTTGACGTTGGAGGACGCGGGTGCAGGGCTGGCGTTGCCCGAGACATCGCGGCCCACGTCCACCTTCCACGTCGTGGAGGACGCGCTCATGGACGCGTACTGCGACAGCTCCATGATGCCCGAGCGCGCGGCGCCGATCTTGTGCTGGATGGCCTGCGCGTCCGTGAGGTGCTTGGCCTCGTGGAACTCCAGCTTGATGTCCTGGATGATGGCGTCGCGCTTGATGCTCGGGTACTGCTTGGCCAGCTTCAGGATCTGCCGATACAGCCGCACCACCTCGCGCTTGTCCGCCATGATGATCGATTTGCGTGTGGGTGGCACACGGAGACCTTTTCCTAGCGGTTAAGAACTCCTCCGAATTGCATGCTTTAAGCCAATCATATCTCATCTTCACAAAATAGATAACATTGATTGGCTGAAAAGGCGTGTGGTTTCGTGAATCTTGCTCGTTCTCCCGTCCGCCAAAGGCGCCATCGCATCGGAGAGATCGCCGCCTGACGCGGAAGCCCCGGATCCATCGCCACCCCTCGCCTCTGTGTGTATATCGCTGCCTGCCCTGCGTGTGGATATCCTACCACACTCCACGCCTCCAGTCTCTCTTCTTCTTCGGGTGTATCTATCTGCCGGGAGCAGCTACAGTATGCGGTGCGTCGGCCTTTCTCACTAGTCCCCATGAGCCAGGAGCTCCTCCACTGACACCAATGGAACACTACTCACGCTTAGAAACAATGGATCTCGTCGCGGCAATTCGAAAAAAGAACGCGACGTACGTGTCCACAGGCTGTGGCTTTGATACTGTAGCTGCTTACGGGATCTCTCATGGAAGGCGCTTGTGTGTGTTAGCATATCGAGTATGAAGGCGGCCGCATGACGCGCAATGGGCTCTCGGCCAACCACCTCCTCAACTTCTCACTGCCGGAGCGCGAGAAGCAGCAGCAGCACGCGCACAGCCAGCGCAAGAAGAAGAGCGGGCCCGTGCGCACGCAGATGGAGTATCTCCACGCCAAGTACGTCGGCGACCGACGACTCGATCAATGGGTTGAAACCTGGAGGGTGCTGACTGTAGATCTGCGATTTTGCACACTGCTGTAGCTATCGCTTTGTGATCGCGCCGCTCACGGACGACACCGCCGTCTCGTGCTGGGACATCGAGACGCTCACCGAATGTGAGCAAACGCGCGGTCTCTGGTGTCGCTTTCTATCGAAATGGCTGACTGACATGACACTGTGGACTCGATAGGGATCTCGGTGGAGCAGGTGCTGCTCTGGTACGACGAGTCCGACCCCGCGACGTGTCCAATCTGTCTCGACAACTTCCGCGCGCCGAAGATCACGCGCTGCGGCCACATTTTCTGGTACGGAATTCCTGAGATTTCAGTCATTTTGAGATCCGCTTGTTGACGATTGTTCCGCTTTGCTGGACACTGCAGCTGGCCGTGCATCCTGCGCTATTTGTCGCTGTCCGACAAGTACTGGCGCCGCTGCCCGATGTGCTTCGACTCTGTGCAGAAGGGCCAGCTTCGCAGCGTCAAGCTCGAGAGTGTGCAACTGCCTCCACGCGTCGACGCGGACGCGAAGTTCCAGTTCCTGCAGCGCCCGAAAGCGAGTCTATTCCCGCACTTGCGAGACCGCCACGAGCAGCTCACTGCGCCGCGGAAGCGCGTGCGCAAGCTGCCGACGGTTTACGACGAAGAAGCCAAGTTCGCGCGGATCCTCGAGGCGACCCAGGAGTATTTGACGCAGCTTGTGCTGGGAGAGATGCGCGATCTGGAAGTCCTGGATGCTGAATGCCGTAGCTGTGGTGACGCCGACACACTGCCGTTCGTCGAAGAAGCGATGAAGGCGACCTCGGGCCGACTGGCGAGCTACGAAGGCAAGAACGCAGTCGCCATCCAGGATGGCTCCCAAAACGGCAAGTACCAGTCTCTCGAAGGCCTGGCTCCAAGTGACTTGTACTCGTTCTACCAACAGCAGAATGGCTGCTACGTGGTGCTGCATCCGCTCAACATGAAGTGCCTCACGAAGGAATTCGCGGAGAAGAGTGAACGGAAGCTGAGTGTCGATGATGCCACAGCAGAAGCTGACGCTGCTGCCGCTGCGCTCGCCGATGCCTGGGCTGGAGCGTCCTCACCCCCGTCGTCGGTTCGATTCGAGCGAACATCGTCTGCGATTCAGTACGACCTCCTTCCTGATGTGATCCAAGGCCGAGTGCTGGACGTCGAGCACCTGGTCATGGACGACGAAGTCCAGAAACGCTACCGCTTTTTGAGCCACTTACCTAAGTTTTGCGACTTCTACGTGTGCGAGCTCGACCTCTCGCAGCAGCTCTCACCCGAGACGCTGCAGGTGTTCCGCGGAGAGCTGAAGAAGCGCGAGAAGCAGCGACGTGTGAAGAAAGAAGCCGAGAAGAAGGGCCGCAAGGGCAACGGAGCAGCCACGTCACCACTACTGCCTACTCAACATCAGCGGGCAATGCCTGCGTTCTCTCTTGAAGACGGCGAGGGCCACTGGCCAGCGCCGTCTGAAATGCCGCTCGCGGACATGTTTCACGAGGGGCTCCAGCTCAGCGAAGAAGACAGCGCCGCCGTCGCAGCCGCGTTGGCCTCTCCGCCGCTTTCGTACCAAGCCGACAGCGACGCCTCGTTCGCGACGATCACACGCAACTCTGGCTACTACCCTCCACTTGGGGGCTCAAGCAGCCACGAAGTGACGAGATCTCCCGTGTGGGGAGCTACTCAGCCGCCGCTGGCGTGGTCGCCACCACCAGTCGCTCCTGGAGGCAAGAAGAAAGGGGCAATGAAGAAGGGCACGCAGCTCTTCTCCACGACGCAGCGACGCTCTTACCGCTAGGTTGCAGCATGCTTCTGGTAGGAAAGTCAGCAGCCACTGCAAGCAGTGGCGATGCGTGTGCGTGTCTGTAAATACGATGGCGTTGGATTGCGTTCTGGGGTCTCGTTCGTGGAGATCACAGTCTCACACGTCACATATTCATCCTACACACGTCGCACATTCTGGATTAGATCCGAGTTTTACGAGCTGAACACACGATTCTGATGCGAATTTGAGCTATTTCAGTGGATATTTGAGGACATGTCACGCCTGGTCTGGCTTGCGTGACACCAGACCAGTTGCACATCAAGACGCCAGTCCAATTGGACCGCAGCTTCCAAGGGAAGCGAAGCCCAAGACGAGAGAGAAGACCACGCCGTGGAGTGCGACTGTGTGCCTGAAGCCCCCTTGCAGTTCCGGCGCTGGCGTTCCCATTCCCTCTGACTTGGCGCCTTCCGACTCAACTTTCACGTCAGTCTCCTCATCACCACACTCGCCTAAGCGACGGTATCAGCTAACCCACCACCACCGCCACGATGCTGGCGCCGCGCCTTCTCGCCATCGCTGCTGCGCTGGGCATCTCCGCGTTGCCGCAAGCCGACGCCGCGTGCTCGTCGTACTCGACTCGCTTCCAGAAGGACTTGTCCGGCATCTGCGTGTGCAATGCGACGCAGTGTGACGACATCTCGACGGCGTATTCGACACTCAGTGGCGACCAGGTAGGTGTGTTCCAGACCTCCAAGGCTGGCGACCGCCTCGCGTACTCGACGCTCAAGACCGAGACCGCTGGGGCTTCAGAAGCCACGATCGTGTTAGACACCTCAGTGACCTACCAGAAGATTAAGGGTTTCGGTGGCGCGTTCACGGACGCGACGTCTATCAACGTGTACAAACTCAAGCCGGAGCTTCAGCAACGCGTTCTCGACGCCTACTTCGGCGAGAAGGGACTGCAGTACACGTTGGGCCGTGTGCCTATTGGCTCGACCGACTTCTCCGAGTCGGTGTACTCGTACAACCCTGTGGAAGGCGACTTGAACATGACCAACTTCTCCATCGACATCGACAAGTCAAATGCCACGCACAAGATCGACTTCATCAAGCGCGCGCTCGCTGCCTCGTCACGCGAGATCCCGCTCTTCGCGTCCTCTTGGGCGCCGCCAGCATGGATGACGCGTGAGAACACGACGATCAACTCGCACATTATCGGGGAGCCTGGAGAGCCGTACTGGCAGGCATTGGCGCTGTACTACTCGCGGTTCTTCGACGAGTACAAGAAGGAAGGCATCGACTTCTGGGCCATGACGACGCAGAACGAGCCCGTGTTCGTGTCGGCGGCCTTGCTCTCGTGGCAGCAGCTCCGCTTTAACGCGACGACGGAACGAGACTTCCTCAAGAAGGACCTGGGTCCGCTCATGAAGAAGAACCACCCGGAGCTCCAGATCATGATTATGGACGACCAGAAGGACAACCTTCCAGGCTGGAACGCGTCTCTCGTCGACCCCGACGCACGCCAGTACGTGGCTGGGGTGGGCGTCCACTGGTACAAGAACCTCGACTTTTTAGTGGACACCATGGGCGACTTCCAGGCACTAGCGGATTTCCACGGCAAGTTCCCAGACGCATTCATCCTCGCCACGGAGGCCTGCGAAGGCTCCATGCCCAATGGCATTGGCACTGGGCGTGGCGTCAAGATGAACGACACGGCTATCATCTGGAAGCGCGGCGAGAACTACGCGCGCGACATCATCAACGACCTGGCCAATTTCGCTGTCGGCTGGACGGACTGGAACTTGGTGCTGGACACCAACGGCGGCCCGAACTGGGTCGACAACGTCGTCGACGCGCCCATCCTCGCAGACGAGAAAGGCGGCGTCGAGATCTACAAGCAGCCCATGTACTACGTCATGGGCCACTTCTCCAAGTTCCTCACGCCCAACTCCACGCGCGTGGCTCTGAATGTATCTGCTTCTGCAACCACGACGCTCAGTAAAGTGGATCGCGTGGCGTTCGTCACGCCCAACAAGCAGCTCGTGCTGGTCCTCCAGAACCGAGAAGATACGCCACTGGAGCTGACGGTGCGTGACGCGGTGGCCAAGAGAGACGTGCGCGTGACGCTGCCGGCCAACGCCGTGCAGACGCTGCTGTTCGCTGGGGCTTCCGCTGGAAACAGCGCTGGCGCCGTGACGTCGGTGCCGTCGACCTCGGCGTCGGCGAGCTCCATCTTCACTGCAATCACAACAGTGGCAGTTGCTGTTGCAGCTTCAAGTCTATTTTTGTAAATAAATCCCGTGGAATGTCTAAATAGGATAGTTTGGAGTGAGGTTACGGACTGTTTTTGCAAGTGAAGCATTTTCTACAAATCCTGGATTTCTGGCCTGTCCACGTCGGTTAAAGTTCCAGATTCAAGGTAGAGGTTCAAGGTGAACAGAGAGAAGACAAAGAAGATGTTTCTTTTCGAGTCAAAAGCCACAGACTCATCCATGCAAATGGGTGCTCAGTCCAACTGAGTTCCACTATCGCTGATGTACAAAAAGGCCCTTCTGGAAGTGCCGCGATGTGTGTCATCGTGAAAGGGCGCGGACTCAGACTCAGACGTCGAGTACTGTCTGCTGCTGCAACATTACCACCTTCAACCAATTCTCCTCGAGTCGATGAACACAGTACATTGTACAGTACAGCCTGTACAAAAAATAACATCGCAGCCTGCATCTCCCCCCCAGCCTGGATGGACAAGATCTTGAGCTTCCACCGATCTTCAACAAGGCGGCTGACCAGGAGACCGGCCGCCTCCAAAGTTCCAGGCTGAAGGTCACACAACGAGCCCTCTTGTGGTCACTCTGTGCATGCCAATCACAGCACGAACGCCCTCCCTCTCACTTCGCAATTCACCGGCCTTGGCCCAGTCTTCAGTATCTAGCTGTCTCCCCACCGAATTGAACGATGATGCGCTCGTGGTCCGTCCCGGCGCTGCTGCTGTTGGCCTTCGGCTCGCTGTCTTGGACCAGTGAGGCCGCGATTGCCAAGACCGCATGCCCCAACTACTCCACGCGCTTCAAGAAGGACCTCGACGGTGTCTGCGTGTGCACGGAGGCGTCGTGTGACACCGTGTCGAACGGATACCTCACGCTGACCAAGGGCCAGGTGGGCGTGTACTCGACCTCCAAGGCTGGTGACCGTCTGACCTACTCGGCCAAGACGGTGGATGCCACGAAGCCATCGGCGGTTGACTGGATCATCAGTACGAACACGACGTACCAGAAGATCCACGGCTTCGGCGGTGCGTTCACGGACGCTGCGGCTATCAACGTGTACAAACTCACGCCCAAGCTCCAGCAGAACGTCATCGACGCGTACTACGCCGAGTCGGGACTGCAGTACACGCTGGGTCGTATCCCGATCGCGTCGTGCGATTTCTCCGAGACAGTGTACTCGTACAACAACGTGGTCGACGACTTCGACATGAAGCACTTCTCGATTGACGTGGACCGCGCGCCAAAGTCCAACAAGCTCAACCTGATCCACCGCGCGCTCGCGACCACCAAGCGTGAGATCTCCATCTTCGCGTCGTCGTGGGCGCCTCCGATCTGGATGACCCAGGAGAACAAGACTGAGGACTGCCACCTGAAGGGTAACCCGGGTGAGAAGTACTGGAAGGCGCTCGCGCTGTACTACGCCAAGTTCATCGAGGCGTACCAGGCTGAGGGCATCAAGATCTGGGGTCTCACTGTCCAGAATGAGCCCAACCCACCACCGCTTCAGCTCGCGCACTGGCAGTCGCTGCGCCTGTCGGCCGAGCAGGAGCGCGACTTCATCAAGCTTGACCTAGGACCGCTCATCAAGTCCAAGTTCCCAAACATCAAGCTCATTGCCCACGATGACCAGAAGCCCGATCTCATCGACCGACTTGCGATTGTCAAGGATGCCGATGCGCGCAAGTACATCGACGGTGTGGGCATCCACTGGTACAAGAACCTCGACTTTTGGTTCTTTGAAACCGGCGGCGACTACGATAAGCTCGAGTCGTTCCACTCGCAGTACCCAGACCTGTTCATCCTCGCGACGGAGGCTTGCGAAGGTTCGCTGCCGGATTGGCTCGGCAGTGGCCGTGGCACGAAGCTCGATGATCCGACCAAGATGTGGGCGCGTGGTGAAATGTACGCGCGCGACATCATCGACGACATCGCCAACTGGGCCACTGGCTGGACGGACTGGAACCTCGTGCTGGACACGACCGGAGGCCCGAACTGGGCTGGAAACGTCGTGGACGCACCAATTCTGGTGGACGAAGTCTCCGGCACGGAGTTCTACAAGCAGCCAATGTACTACGTCATGGGCCACTTCGCCAAGTTCGTGCCAACGGGCTCGGTGCGTGTGGACATCAAGCAGTCGGGCAGTAAGAACTGGGACAAGACGCACAAGGTGGCGTTCCTGACCCCAGAGAAGCGCCTCGTGGTGGTGTTCTGCAACCGCAAGGACGAAGCTGTGACTTCCGTGTTCCAGACGCCGTCGGGACAGACCTTCACGCTGAGCATTGCGGCTCACTCGGTGCAGACCGTGGTCTTCCCAAGCGCCTAAGCGTCGAGTGATGCGTAGTGTAAGCACGTGTAGGTGCCATCAAGATCTCTCCCACAAATGCACTGGTAGTCATGTTCGTCTCCACTAGTATTCTCGCGTGCATGAAGACGTCCATGCCTGTGCCACTATGAACACCGCAACACTTCATGCCATTCAGTGGGCTTCCCGCACAAAGTGGCTTCCATCTTACTGTACTAGTATGAGCAATCCGCTTCCACAGCGCAGACTTCCCACAGCTGCAGCCTGTCCATCGACTCCGTGGAAGCCGCGACGGAGGAATTCTTCTCGAGATCACCGCGCCATCGGTGAGAGGATCACGAGCGGACTGGTTGAAGTCCTCTCCAGGATGAGTCTCAAGCTCAAGTCCGACTCATAAAAATCGAATGGTGGGATCCCCTCGAATGAACTTCCAGAATTTCTGGAAAATCAGATCTGATGGACCAACTTCAAGAATTAGGTTACACTGCGAGTGTAACCATCTCTCCGTTTGCATCGTGCAAGGTGGATAGCATCATCGAGGACAGATGGGAAATTTTCAGCTAATTCAGTACTACTGACATGAAAAATGGCTACAGTAATTACTTTGTAATTGATAGGAAGCAAGTGCATGGAGCATGGGGAGTGCATGATGCCCACGAAGGCATCAGCACTGCAACTTCGCTGTGTAATGCGGCCTGTCCAAGACCTCACGTTGCAGGAGTTGGTGATCAAATCCTGCAAAGGTTGTGATCCCACTGGCTCCTCACACAGAAGAGCTCCGACTCGAAGATACTGTTCTCTGCTCCCACCGAGGCATTCTGCAATCTGCAGCCTTCCTCCCACCAGCCAACGGAAGACCATGATGCGAACGTGGTGCATGTCGGCCCTGGTGGCTGCCGCTCTCATGGTGGCCAATTCCAACGCTGCACAGGCTGCTACCGTGACGGCATGTCCCAACTACTCGACGCGGTTCAAGAAGAACCTGGAGGGCGTGTGCGTGTGCACGGAGGCGTCATGTGATACCGTCTCGAACGGATACCTCACGCTGACCAAGGGCCAGGTGGGCGTGTACTCGACCTCCAAGGCCGGTGACCGTCTCACGTTCTCCACCAAGACCGTCGATACTACGAAGCCAAGCACGGTGGACCTGGTCATCGATGCCAACACCACGTACCAGAAGATGATCGGTTTCGGTGGCGCGTTCACGGACGCTGCGGCCATCAACATCTACAAGCTCACGCCCAAGCTCCAGCAGAAGGTCATCGATGCGTACTACTCGGCGGACGGTGTCCAGTACACTGTGGGCCGTATCCCGATCGCGTCGACCGACTTCTCCGAGACCATCTACTCGTACAACGACGTCGTGGATGACTTTGCCATGGACCACTTCTCCATCGACGTGGACCGCGCGCCGAACTCCAACAAGCTCAACCTGATCCACCGCGCACTCAACACCACGCAGCGCGACATCTCCCTGTTCATGTCGTCGTGGGCGCCGCCAACGTGGCTCACGAAGGAGAACAAGACGACCAACTGCCACCTCAAGGGTGTTCCTGGCGACAAGTACTGGAAGGCGACCGCGCTGTACTACGCCAAGGCCATCGAGGCGTACCAGGCCGAAGGGATCAAGATCTGGGGCCTCACGGTTCAGAACGAGCCAGGCGCACCGATCATCCAGCCAAGTGCGTGGCAGTCGCTGCGTTTCACGTCGGAGGAGGAGCGCGACTTCATCAAACTGGATCTGGGGCCGCTCATCAAGTCCAAGTTCCCGGACATCAAGCTGATTGCCCACGACGACAACAAGGCCGATCTGCCGGATCGCATGAAGCCGTACGAGGACGCCAAGGCACTGCAGTACATTGACGGCGTGGGGATCCACTGGTACAAGAACCTGGACTACTTCTTCTTCGACTTGGGTGGTGACTACGACAAGGTGAACAACTTCCACACGAAGTTCCCGAACCTGTTCCTGCTCGCCACCGAGTCGTGCGAAGGCTACCTGCCGAGCTGGCTGGGCACGGGCGTCGGCGTGAAGATCCAGGAGCCAGAACAGATCTGGTACCGTGCCGAGAACTACGCGCGTGATATCATCGAGGACACCAATAGCTGGACGGCTGGTTGGACGGACTGGAACTTGGCCCTGGACACCAAGGGCAGCCCCAACTGGGCGGGCAACTTTGTGGATGCCCCGATCATCGTGGACGAAGTGTCGGGCACGGAGTTCTACAAGCAGCCAATGTACTACATCATGGGCCACCTGGCCAAGTTCGTGCCGGCCGGCTCCGTGCGCGTGAACCTCAAGACGGCCAGCAACAAGAACTGGAGCAAGGTGCACAAGGTGGCGTTCCTCACGCCCGAGCAGCGCCTCGTGGTCGTGATCGCCAACCGCAACAGCGACGCCAAGAGCTTCGTGCTGCAGGCGCCGTCGGGCCAAACTGTGAGCCTCACGCTGGCGGCGCGCGGCATCCAGACCATCGTCTTCCCGCCAACGGCGTAGAGCAACGAGTCAGCTCACTGTAGCGTACTGTATGAACACCATCCAGTTGTTGCCTTTTTTCCGTTCAGAGCTCTTCAACAGGGAGATTCAGTTGCAGTTGAACCATCTCCCTTTCGTGAGATTCAGGATCAGTCGATTTGGTAAATGTTAGGAATCCAAAGATTCGATTTTTGAGTGAGTGATGGTCTTCAGAGCGTACCGTGGCGGACACATCATGGAAACCCATCAGAGTGACGCGCAGAGTAGAACACGCTGAATTGGGTCGATTTTAGACCGCGTCCCTCTGGATTTTAGTCTCGATCTCTGGACTTCCTGACGGTGCGTTATCCAGAGGAGCTCTTGGAGTGAGGAGGTCTCTCCACCACAGACCGCATTCTGCCTTCGGCTTCTCGACCAGCACGAGCGAGCGATCAAGAATGAGCAAGACCACCAAGCCGATCACGACCGAGCGCGACGCGCTGCTGGGCGGCACCACCAGCGATGAGCTTCTCATCCAGCAGCACGCTGCCGAGCCCTACTGGCGACGCCTGCTCTCCGTCGTGCAGGAGATCGTGCCGCTGTCGCTCTTCTCCTTCGGCGGCCCGCCGTCGCACCTCGCATTGGCCCACGACCGCTTCGTGCGCACCAAGAAGTGGCTCTCTGATGAGCGCTTCCTGGAGGTGCTGTCCATCGCGTCCGCCATCCCAGGCCCGTCGTCCACCCAGGTCATCACGGCCATGGGTCTGTTCCGTGCTGGTCCACTCGGTGGCCTCGTCGCGCTGATCTTCTGGATGCTGCCGGGCTTCCTCATCCTCACGGCTGCCGGTATCGGTGCGCAGACGTACCTGCAGAACGGCCTGCCCGTGTGGATGGCTGGCCTTGCGCCTGCCGCTGTGTCGCTTGTGGTCATTGCGGCCGTGCGTCTGTGGCAGAAGGCTGTTGGGGATGACCTGCTCAAGGCGTTTGTCGCGGCGTCGTCGTCGTGCATCGTGCTGGCCACGCAGGGCATCTCGTCGCTGGTATTCCCGATCGTGATGATCCTCGGTGGTCTCGTGATTCTCACGGGCCACACGTCAGGATTCGCGCCAGTGCGCATCACGCCGGACCGTAACACGTCCCACAACCTGCAGAAGCAAATCGGTATCTCTGCTTGGGGCGGCGCTGCTATTCTCTTCGTGTGGCTCTCTGTGCTCGTCGCGCTCGCCGTGTTCCACCCACAGGATGCCGAGCACCACACGCTGCTCTCCATGTTCTACGCGCTGTACTGGATCGGCTCGATTATCTTTGGCGGTGGCCAGGTGATGCTTCCTATGCTGCTCAACAACTTCGTCAACCTCGGCTGGGTCTCGAAGGAGCAGTTCCTCGTGGGCTTCGCGCTTGTGCAGTCTCTTCCTGGTCCGATGTTCAACATCTCTGCGTACTTGGGGGCTGTGCTCTACGGCCCTGTCGGCGCTGTCGTGGCTGCCGCTGGTCTCTTCGGCCCAGGCGTCACGCTCTTCTTCGGTCTGCTGCCTCTGTGGGAGAAGGTCCGCGACAACGCCAGCCTTAAAATCTTCCTCTCGGGCGTCAACGCTGCCGCCTGCGGCCTCATTGTCGCGTCGATCTTCCTGCTCTGGGAGAAGGCCGTGCACTCGAATGGCGACGCCGCTGTCGGCCTCGCGACTGGCTTCATGGTCGGCGTGTTCAACCTGCCGTCGCCCATCGCCATCATCCTCGGCGCCATCATCGGCTACCTCATCACGCCAGGGCTCTTCAACATCGGACAGTCCAACTTCTGCGGCCCATAAGCAGCTACGGCGAGGGTCACGAGGAACAGCCAAGTCAAGTGGAGACGAATCTGTGACGTGTGTTAAGATATCCAATCGTTGATTGGCTAGAAATATAGAATCAGATTATCGTCCAATCAAGTAGCTTGAATGCGTACCCAACTCAGCGATGACAGACGGTTTGATGGCACACAATTGGAAACTCGCTCTTGCTGGAGACCTTCCCGACCTCGCAGTGCGTGGCTCGCAGCTCATTTACGAATCCACGCAGTCAACAGCACAACACATTTCACACCATGAAGATCGCCATGTCCATCGCATCGCTCTCCGCTCTCGTACTCAGCGAAGGCGTCTCTGCCCAGACGAGCTGGTGGAAGCCCACGCCGGGCACGTCCTACCAGATCCAGCTCGACGGCAAGCTCGACCTCACGCCTCAAGTGCAAGCCTTCGATCTGGACCTCTTCGACACGCCAGCTGAGACCATCGCG
>JAADVL010000539.1:0-22187 GCA_023334995.1 Pythium sukuiense | reverse complement strand
GAGTGTCCGGAGTCGGTGTTGAAGCTCGGTGGGGCGTGTCTGGACGTGGATCCGGAGAAGCGTCCGACGGCGGCGCAGATCGTGTACGCGCTGCAGCAGCTCATCCGCGCGTCGCCACTGACGGCACTGTCGGTGGTTTCTCCGTTATAGTTTAAAAAGTTGGCAGTTCGTCTCGTGATGTGGGGATTTTGGAGTTGTCTATTAGGCTACTATGTTTTGGCTGCCTGCGGAGGTCAGGAGCTGCTTTCTTATATCTGTTTGGGCGTGGCCTTGATCTCCTTGCGTAGAGTGCTCACGTCAACTTCCAATTGCGAGATGCGCTCGCTCACATGATGATTCAAAGGACCAGAGGCTGGGTGTTGCGTCGAAGTAGCAGATCTGACAGCGCGGCCGACGACAAACGAGTCTCGCACCGTCGACTCGTCGCTCCAGAAGGTCAGGCCGAGGCGGATGCGATTCACTCTTTGGGCTTCCGCTTGGGCGAATCGTTGTGTGTGAGTGCCGCCAGCGAAGACGCCGAGGTGTGTGAGTTCGGTGATGAGGACCGATACCAGCACCCGGACGGCTGCCTGAATGAACAGCCACACGATGCAGTACGCCCAGACTAACAGCGTTAGCTTCAGAGAGATGGCTCCCATGCCCGCGAATGGTGAGTAGAGAGCAGTGACGGTTACAAGTGCAGCTGAAATGACCACCACGCTGCCAATGACTGGTGACGGCCGACTCGACAATAACGCGAGATGCGAGTCACCATCACCCTTGGAGGCGACGACAGACAGGATGGTGGACAGCGCCAGTTGCAAGAACACGGCTGTGGTCACTTGGTTGATGGAGAGTGACCCCACACCGTACGCGGTCAAAACACCACGCTCGTTCCACGAGTCGAGAGCCCAGAAGAGCAGGAGAATCGAACTGACTGCTGATGTGCCCCCGGTGCTTGCTGCAACAGACAGCGTGTGAACTGAACTCCACCGCTGCGGCTGCTTCGCCTCAGCATCCTTATCATGCAAGAGAGCGATGGACGTCAGCCGCTGGATCAAGCCGATGATGACGAAAGCGACGATCGGAAGCCGGAAAAAGACGTCAACAATCTCCACTTCCACGCCTTCGCCGACCTCTCCACACTGAGCTCCTCGTGGAACGAAATGCGCGAAGTGGCAGTCGCCCGGTAGCACCCAAAGCGTCACCAATACCAAGAAGAACGACCAGTGGATTGTGGTGATGATCTGGAACGTCACGTAGTTGCTCATGCGCTGAAAGATTCCCCGCGCTGCTAGGACGGCGCTGACAATGACTGAGAGGCCAGGCTTCGCGAGGACAACATCAGCGGCTCGGCGAGCTGCATCACACGCACCATCAACTGCGATCCCAACGTGAGCCGTCTTCATAGCCGCTGTATCAGCCACCGAGTCGCCAGTCACGCCGCACAGCCATCCTCGGTGGCGTAGTTGGTCCAGAATCCACAGCTTGTGCCTTGGGAAGACATGCGCGAACCCGTCAGCTGCTTCGACGATTGAGCCAAGACTTGAAGCTAGAAACCCCTCCGAGTTCGGGTCGTTCGAACTGTTGATGCTCGATGAGTTCTCAACGCTTGGGAAGACATCGGCGCCTAGAACAGTCATGCCCATCCCCAGCTGACGGCACGCCTCCACTGCGATCGCCGCTTGGTCTCCCGTGGATAGCTTGACTGAAATGCCGTTGTCGTGGGCCTTTTCGATCATGCGCTTCGAGTCATGGCGCGGAGGATCCAGGTATGTGATGACACCCAAGAAGACCCAGTTGCCACCGGACGACTCTTCCGTACGAGCGACAGCGAGGGAACTGATGCCGCGTCGGGCGAGATCCATCACCTTCGCTTCCACGGCATCGCGCACGTCGTCCGCATTGTGTGCGAGAGCAAGAAGAGATTCTGGAGAGCCCTTCGTCACCTTGAAGACTCGGCCTGTCGGACCTCGGACGACTGACTCGGTTCGCTTGCTTGTCGGGTCAAATGGACTGTGCTGCAGCAGCGTATACTGATCCAACGGCCGAAGGTCGATGGCATTCAGCACGAGCGTGTCCACGGCGTCTCGTGGAGGCTCTTTCCACTTGGCGGCCAGCGCGGCGCTCACCAGAACGTCTTCACGACTGGCCCGAGGATCGAAAATGGGGAGGTCGTCCTGCAGTTCGAGTTTGTTCCTCGTGAGCGTTCCTGTCTTGTCGCAGCAGAGGACATCCATGCTGGCGAGTTTCTCCACTGAGCTCAGACGAGTCAGAATGATCTTATCATCCAAGAGACGCCTGGAGCCCATTGCAGTGACAAGCCGGCTCACTGCTGGCATGGAGAGAGGCACAGCGACGGCCACGAAGGCAACGGCTGACGATAAGGCCGGGATGGCATGCTCGCGATGGTAGATCTGTGTGGCGAAGCAAGCGGCGACAGACGCGAATACAAGCAGCAGAAGTGCGAGCGTGACTCGCACAGAGACCTTCTCAAATTCTGACGGCGAGTTGCTGGCGCCCTCGAGCTGCATCGCCGTCTTCCCCAGAAACGTTTGGCGCCCAGTCGCCACGACGACGGCATCTCCCTCTCCTGCTACGACTGTGGATCCCATCTTCGCGCTGTCGGTCGCTGAGAGCGACAGTGGAAACGAATCGCCTGTCAGAGGCGCCTGGTCGATCAGCAAGGAGCTGCCGTCGCACACCTCGCAGTCCGCAGGCACAACACATCCAGTCGACAGCGTCAGGCGATCTCCCGGCACGAGAAGCGAGGCGTTGATGGTCTGGTGGACGCCGTCGCGGACTACAACAGCCTCCGACTTAACGGCCGCTGCCACAGCAGCCAATGCGCTCGTCGTCTTCACTTGTTGCATCCACGCGATGCCCGATGTCGCGAGTTGGAAGACGAACAGTGCCGTGGCGTTGCCAACGCTCAAAAGCGCGAGTTCCAGAGCGATCGCGAGCCACAGCAGCAGCGCCGTCGGGCGGACGGCGTGGCGGGCGAGCTGGCGCACGAGCGACACTCGCTGCGGCTCGAGCTCGTTCACGCCGAAGGTCTTGAGCCGCCGCGACGCCTCGACGGTGCTCAGTCCGCTGCTGGGCGTGTTCAGCAGCGTGCGCTTGTCGTAGCCCATGTAGAGGCGGTCGTCGCGGCCGTTCGTGTGGATGGAGATGCTGTGCGCGGAGGCGTCGCTGCGCGTGTGGTAGCCGTCGTTGGACGGCTCGGAGCGGCCGTTGCCGCGCAGCAGCGGGCTGCTCTCGTTCGCCATGGAGGCTGCCGCGTGTGGTGGCTCACTGGTGGCTGGTCGGTGGCGTTGGCGGTGGCGTCGTGGGGCGCGCCCTCTCACTCGGAAGGTTGGAAGGAGAGACGCGAAGTGGCATAACGCCCACGCGTCACTCGAGAGGAGGAAAGATTCCACGGATATCCGATGTGTTTTGGCCAATGGGAGGGCGCGCGTGGCGCAGCTCCTGAAGATCAAAGATCTGCTTGGAGCGCCTCACAAAGCGGATCGAAACGACGCCGAGAAGATGCAGCGATGGAGAACGCTGGCGGCCATGAGCTGCATGGTGGTGCTGCTACTACAAGCAGGCTTCGTGTGTGCGGATGTATGTGTGGTGAGCAGGAGGGTTGCGTAAGTGCGAGGGCGACGTCTGATGGAGAAGTCTGCGCACAGGACGAGCACGATGAATTTATGCGCGAGTACGAGGAAAAGGTACTGCAGAAGTGCAAATGGCTGCAGATCCATGGCAAGTGCTGAATCTTAGGATGCAAGTAGCAGCGTCAACTGCAAGCGGATGCGACTCCGGATGACCCCGCGCTTGCAGAACCCAGCTCGACGACCACCGACGACGGCCCTCCTCCTCCTCCACAGCCCATTCCAACACCCGATCCAAACCTCCCGCTTGGTCTTGAAGAGATGGAACTGCTTGCATTTCAGCGGGAGTATGCTGAGGAGAAGGCGATGAACGCGCTGATGGAGTGGGCGTACAACTGGGTCGTGCGAGACCGCGGCTACGACGACGGGTTCCTGCGTGCGAAAGACCTGCCCGAGTACGTAGCTTCGAAACCATATCGCCTCTTAGGTAGACTAATAACTCTCACACGCCATTCGCCTCGTGCTGTTCGCACAGTTTCCTCCACCGCACGCTGAACCCAGCAGAGGAAGACATCGACGACGAGGAGCGTGCCCTGTTGACTGAGGCCACCACGCTCCTGCGCGAAGAGCAAGGGCTCCACGACGACTATAAGATTCTACACATCGGCTTCCTGTCGCGTGGCAGCCCCGTGCAGTACGTGCGTGAGCTCGCGCAAAAGATGCACACGCAGCGGCGCATGCGGCGCCTCAGTGCGGATGATCGAGATCTGTGACGTGTGCGCCACGCACCTTTTCGTGGCAGCGGGCCAATGAAATGCATTTAGTGATCTGATTGGCTAAGGGATGATTTGGACGTCGTTCATTGGTTGAAAATGATGATAGCGGGCCATCATTTTCCACTGCGTTCTTCGAATGGAGAGCGCAAACCAAATCCCACAGCACACAATCAGATCTGGATTGTGTCAGGTGCGTCATGGCGACGGTCGCATCAACGGAGGCGGAGACGTCGCTGGCGTTGGGAAACACCACGAAGAAGGCGCTGGCTGCGTCCACTGGTGCGCTCATGACGTCGCTATTTGTCACCCCACTGGACGTCGCCAAGGTCCGCCTTCAAGCGCAGCTTCGCATGAAAACGGGCGCGACGGAGCAACGAGTGAGCGCTCTCTCCAGCCTGGCGGAGCACTGCGGGTGTCGGAGCCGACGCTGTCCGTGTAACAGGACAATGACGCGCAAGATCGAGCCCATCGCGTCTCGCCGAAGCACGCTGTCGTGTATGCGCATCTCCTGCTCGACAGCTCCTGTCAAACTCCAGAGCACATCGCACGCGCTGCGGCACATCGTCACCACTGAGGGTTTCCGCGGACTCTTCGCTGGCCTGTCCCCGACTATGATGATTGCAGTGCCGTCGACAGTGGTGTACTACGTGACGTACGACATGCTTCTGCGTGACTCGCGCGCCAGATTCCCAACTTTGGAGATGGTCCTTCCGCTCGTCGCTGGCTCCTCAGCACGCGTACTCGCGGCGTCTTTGACGTCGCCGCTGGAACTCGTCCGCACTCGCATCCAGAACGAGGCGGGGAGAAGAGACGGCATCGTGTCGACGTTCACCAAGGCTATCAAGAATGGAGGCTACGCATCTCTGCTGCGAGGGCTCGGAGCGACACTGGCGAGAGACGTGCCTTTCTCAGCCATCTACTGGACGGCATACGAGTCGACCCAGCGGCTCAGCAGTAGCAGCGACTTGACGCGAGGCCAGCGAGCGCTGGCGTGCGGTGCGTTCTCCGGTGCTCTCGCTGCGACCGTCACGACACCGTTTGACGTCGTTAAGACCATCCAGCAAGTGGACTCTGCGAGCGAGAGCTCGTCGATCTCTAGCATCCTACGCGACATCGTCCGAACTCGAGGCATCCAGGGCGCCTTCACGGGGCTCGGCGCACGCCTCGCGCGTGTGGCTCCGTCGTGCGCCATCATGATCACCTGCTACGAGCTGGGCAAGGAGCACTTGAACATCGAGTGAATGAAAATGCACTGTATTATGTTATTATCTCTCCACCGCTGTCCCGAATGTCCCTAACTTGCCTCAATTGCGGTGGTGCACATCATTCGTCCGCCGGCCCATGGCCGGACAGATCCGCTCGTGTCTCTGCTGCAACGGCAGCCGTCGGCATTGACATCGCCATTGGAATTCGATCACCACGCATTGCACGCATTGAAGATGTTCTCGCACGCGTCGCGCATGGGCGTGGCCCGCAGCGCGCGTATTGGCGCCAGCAACATGGGCATGACCGTAAGTGGCAGTGACTATGGGGAGACTACTAGTGAAGGCAGCGGCAACTAAGTCTCGATTGCATGATACAGTCGCGTTTCCAGACGCTCGCGCGTCCAGTGGGAGCGCCAACGCAGTCGTCCGCTTTCACCAGCAGCCTGCTGCGCAGCGCGTTCGCGAACAGCGGCAAGGCCGTGAAGCAGCCGCTTGTGTACTCCACCAAGAACCGGGTACGTTGTGGAAGGATGCTCTGGCTCAGGGGATGAAGATGTTAACGAGGGCGATGATGCAGAACTTTGCCGCGTCCGTGGCAACGATTGAAAACGCTGCTGCGAACCGCTCCGTTGCGTACTGGCTGTTCGGATGCGCTGGCTTGGTTGGCACGATGATCGCCGTGGGTGGCGCCACGCGATTGACGCGCTCGGGCTTGTCAATGGTCGAATGGAAGCCGCATGGCAGCCTGCCGCCCATGAACGAAGACGATTGGATGGCCGAGTTTGAGAAGTACAAGCAGTTCCCAGAGTACCAGCAGCGCAAGGGGATGGTAAGACACTTACTGCGCTTGAACGGACTCCATGATACAGAGTCTCATCTCGTATGACCCCCGTAGACGCTGTCCGAGTTCAAGGGCATCTACGCTTGGGAGTACGGCCACCGCATGCTTGGCCGTACCGTCGGCCTCGCTTACGTCGTCCCTCTCACCTACTTCGCGCTGCGCAAGCGCCTTCCAAAGGAGCTGTACGGCCGATTTGGATTTCTCCTCGGTCTCGGTGCCACACAAGGCGCCATTGGCTGGTGGATGGTGCGAAGTGGTCTCGAAGAACACGGCAAGGAGCAACTCGAAAAGCGCAACGAAGTCCGTGTGAGCCCATACCGCCTTGCCACCCACGTACGTTTCGAGAGCTCTTCCTGCTCAAACCTGGCATGGCATTCTAACTCCTGTTTCTTCTGCAGCTTGGTTTCGCTTTCACGACGCTTGGCGTTCTTCTGTGGACGAGCTTTTCCATCATGAATCCTCCATCGCGTGCTGCTCTTGTCCGTGAAACCCTCACGGCTGACGTACTCAAGGAAACGGGTCGTATCCGCCAGTACCTGCGTACTTTCTCGACGGTGCTCGGCTACACGATCCTGTCGGGTGCCTTCGTGGCTGGCACTGACGCTGGCTTCGCCTACAACACCTTCCCAAAGATGGGTGACGACTGGATTCCGGACGGACTCTTCGAGATGGAGGTGAGTCCTCGTGCTGTCATGACTGTTGCGGTCGCCTGATCTGACATCCCGCCTTACTTGGTGACTTCAAGCCTGTGTACCGCAACTTCTTCGAGAACGTGCCTCTCGTCCAGCTCGACCACCGTCTGTTGGCCATGACCACCATCACGGGCTACACTGGCTGCTACGCGCTGGCGCGCCGCTCGCATGTGTGGAGCCAGTTGCCTCCGCAGACGCGCACGGCCCTCAACATGACCATGGCGGCCGTCAGTGGCCAGGTCGCGCTGGGCATCATCACGCTGCTCAACTACGTCCCGATCCCTCTGGCCATTGCCCACCAGAGCGGCGCCATGGTGCTGCTCACGTCCACGCTGTGGACCATGCACAACATGAATTTCGCTCGCCCCGCCGCCAAGGCGGTGGCCCAGGTCGCCGCCAAGTTGGCTTGATCCGGACCGCCGAAGAGACACGCGAGGAGATACATTACGTTATGATTGGCTGAAATAGACTATGGTTCAGAGATCTGATTGGCTGATACGTTTGGTCATCTTTCCGCGCCTGATGCTTCGTCAGATCTGCCAAACACAGGAGCCACGATGACGAAGGATGGCGACGGCGCTGACAACGACCAATTGGTGCGCGCGTGCGATGCCATTGCAACGCGGAGATGACGACTCAATGTGCAATGCGTGGTGTGGCTGCAGGTCTGGTTCGCGCTGTACGCCGCGCTCTACGTGTCGTTTTACTTCTTCACGAGTCCGTTCGTGGGCAATCCGGAGCTGCTCACGACATGGACGCCGTACGTCTACCTCTCCATGGGGCTCTACGGATGGCTCTTCGCCGCCGCAGCGCTCCACACGCCAGTGCATCAGCTTGGACTTGTAGAGTCGACCATCAAGCAGCCGGTACGTGCAACTCCCACAACGGCATGACTGCTTGGTACTAGCTCAGTTCACAATGTTTCCGCCTCCTCTCAGATCTCGCTGCTGTTTCCTTTCTTCTCTGTGAGCTTCGTCATTCTCATTCTGTTGGAGTTGCTCATGGTTTTGCTCCTTCCTCGTGCCACTTTCTGCCTCGGAATGGGTTGGAGAACCAGCAACGTCACGTACGACCAACCATTGTTCACTGCATGGAATGTGGGATGCATGCGCTAACTCCAGACGCTTGTGATCTTCGTAGGCTCGTGCGATCGTTTGCCAACGTCTTGCGCAACAGCGCTGCCATCAGTGTGGCGTGTGTGGCGCTCATCCTGCACTGTGACACGACAGAGAATGTAGGTGGCGTCATAGACTCATGTGCTGGATGAAGTGGTCACCTAATGAATGCTTCGACACTTCAGAACGACGGAGACCCATTTACGTACAACCAGCACGCATGCGAGAAGCTCTTCACTCTGTCGGGTGCTCTCTTCGTCCCGGCCAGGTGAGATCCTGACCAACGAAGGTGCAAAATCTACTGACGGTGCTAACACCTCTTGCCTCTTACATACATAGCTACCGCGGCGCAGTCGTCACCTGGATTGTCGGCATGGCGTTGGCGGTTACCAATTTCGTGCTCGAGCGCATCAGTGGAATCCAAATGATCTCGTTCCACTGGCTGTCTGAGCGCAGTGATGGCGAAGACTCCGATAGCGAGGAGCTCATTCACGAGAAGCTGCCGGCCGAACATCGGCTTCCGATGGTCCCGTGGTACTCGATGTTCCTGTTCGACACGGCTTTCCAGCTTCTCATCTCGTTAAAGGTATTCCTCGGACGCTTCGACCATCGATCGCTTCAGCGGGCTCTGTACCCCAGTGACGATGACTACGTCTTCGACCACTTGGCTGGGAAAGACGATTTGTGGCTGGACTTCATGGCAGACTGTGGCGACGGCTTCAACAGCAGCTACCACATTGCAAGACTGCTCGCGCAGCCCGAGTTGAGCGTCGACTGCCCAGTGCATCTCCTCGATCCGCAGCCAAATGGGTCGAGTCCATCCAAGAAGAGCCGAAAGGGGCGTAAAGCAACAGTGCAGCAAAAGTTCCCGCGTGGCGACGCGCTCATGATTGGCGGAGATCTCGCGTACCCACATCCAGACCCAGAGAGTTACGAAAAGCGTCTGTGGCGATGCTTCGAGTACGCGATGAAGCCGCCTACAAGCTATGACCCTCGTGCCATCTCGACTGGGAAGCCCCACCTTCCGGCGGGTGTCAAATCGCTTGAAGACTACGACGGGCCGACTGCCTTCGCGATTCCTGGTAACCATGATTGGTTTGATGGCTTGAACACGTTCACGCGGTTCGTGTCGCACCGAGATTGGCTGGGTGGATGGCTTCTCCCGCAGAAGACCAGCCACTTTTGTCTCAAGCTTCCACACAACTGGTGGGTCTTTGGCCTCGACTTGGCTCTTGAGAACGACATCAACACGGAGCAGTTCGAGTTGTTCCAGCGGATTGCAGCGGAGCGCATGGGGCCAGACGACCGCGTCATTATCGTGACTCATGAGCCCCGCTGGATCCTCGACTCGTACGAAGAAACGGAGAACACGGAGGAGAAGCTATCATACCTCGTCGAACACGCTCTTAAAGGGCGCGTTGTCCTGCGACTGGCAGGCGACATCCACAACTATACGCGCCACTCGCTCAGCGATCCGAAACGCGTAGATCTGGGAGGACTGCGCGCGAAACCAGTACCAACGCAGACAACGCCTCCCACTGCCACTGCCCCAAGGGCTGCTCGATCCCCTGTGCCCATGCGTCGCCGACCGTCCCTGCATTCGATCCTGTCGCAACGAGCACTCTCGCCAACGCGGAAGCACTTTCCTCACATGTACAACGACGAAGCCGAGTCGGCGAAGACGTCGGCGATTTCCACGTTGGACGAAGAAGGATTGTTGCGACGTCCTGGCTTGCTCCAGCGACGCAAATCGATGGCCGAGATTGCGAAAGCCAAGGTCGCCTCGGCTGCTCAGCACCTGGTTGTTGCCGGTGGAGGCGGCGCATTCCTGCACCCTACCCACGCACCACTCATGAAGAAACTACGATACAAGGAGGTCGCGTACAAGCAGGAGACGTGCTACCCGCCGGTTCACGTGAGCCGGTACGAAGCCAACGAACGTAGACATGCCCAGTGCTTTCTGACTCTGATTTTGTTTGTGGACAGACGCTACGCGCTGCTCAACGTGTTCGGCTTTCGACGCATCAATTGGCGCTTCGACGTCGTCGGCGGCCTTGGGGTATGTCGTCCTTGCATCTCGTACATCCACCAGGCACTTCTGTCTCACTGTGTGTTGGTGTCTGGCTTAGTACTTTCTACTCGTGGTGTCCATGTTTCCTCGCTGCTCCGTGAAAGAGATCTATTCGAGTGAGACCTGGGTGGGGCTCGCTGTCACATTCGCGATGCACATCCAAGATGTGATGCTCGAGATGCTCACGACATCGTACGTGTCCATCACCACGAGCGTGGTGATGCTCGTGGTTTTGATCACCTTCAGCGACTGCACTGCAACGTGGAAGAAGTGCATCACGGGTGTCGTGGTTGCTCTCTCGCATTGTATCGCAGCGTCGAGCATCCTGCTCGTGTTCGAGTGCATCTTCGAGGTCTCTATCGAGCGCGGCGCTCTGGGCCACGAGGGCGACCACTCTCTGTACCGCTACTTCGCCTCCTCGCTGCCAGAGGCGCCGCGGTTGGAAGCGCTGGACGTGCTGCACGTGGGCCAGTTCTTTGCGGGCTTCATGAAGTTCTGCATGACGATCTTCGACGGTACGCTGCTGGCGGAATTCTGGTGGTATGGAAAGCTCTCTAACGCTCATGAGGTGTCGCTTGTCCGATTCAGTGCCCGAGATGGTCGCCATACACCGCATCAAGGTACGCTGGATGGCCACTAGGCTTGTAAACCCCTTGAGACTGACGATTGGGGCCTTGTGATGAACAGATCTGCTCCAGCGACCGCGGCCTGGCGGCACTGACGCGCGGAGAGCTGTGGCAGTACTACTCGAGCCTGCTGCCGTACTTCTTCGTGCTGGCCACGCCCGTCGTGGGTGTGGTGTTCGGCGCGTACCTGTACGTGTCGCTCAACGTGTTCGGGCGCCACTACAACGAGGCATTTTCGGCGCTGCGCATCGCTAGCTACAAGAACTTCGTGCGGCTGCACTTCAAGCCCGACGGCGACCTGGAGCTCTTCGCGTTCGGCGTCGACAAGATGCCCAGCAAGTGGAATCGGTGCGTGATACATCGGAGCATGCGGATGGATCCATTCCTTCCATGCAGAGTATGATGACTGACATGGCTCCACACTGTAGGGATCCGAACTGGAGCGGCGGCTCGCATGTCCAGCACGAGAACCAGTTGCCGTCGCACAAGTGGACGCGGCCCAGCTACTGGCAACCCAAGGTGACAAAAGTGGGTAACATCTTCCGCATCGACTTCGAGAACCCGGAGCTCGACACCCACTTCAACACCAGCGACCGGTCCAACGTGCACCTCATCGACCGTGTTTTGATTCCTGGATCAAGAACCACCGCGTCTTCTGGTACCAAGTAGTCAGCACTGTTGCCAATCAGCCGTAGAGGCGCGGCCACAAGCCGGACTGCGCAGATGTCCCGAGTGCCCACCAAAATGCAGCGTGTGCGAAAGCCAGCTGGCGAAATCCACCAGCAGGCGTGGCCGCGCGCAGATGGACATCCGGTGCGCCGTACTTAGAGAAGGCAGCACTGTACGGGTAGTCTAATACACTGGGGCTGATGATGGCGCCTCTGCCGACGACTCTGCCTCTCTGTGCATGGAGCTGCCCGCTGACTAGTACGCACCATTCCGCAACTCGTGTCTCCCAGGCCACGTCCTCCTACAGTTCCTCTCCATCTCCCGACGACTGACTTCTAGACGACCGCAATGAACCGCGCACTGCAATTCGTGGCTCTGCTCCTGGCGCTGCTGGCGCTGTCCACGACGGACGCCGCGTGCAAGGTCAAGGCCGACGATGCCACGGGCGCTGACGCCGACACGGGCTCCACGACCAACGGCAACAAGATCCAGGACGCGCCCACCAAGCGCATGACCAACAAGATCGCGTTCGACGTGGTCGACGAGGAGGCCATCAAGCGCAAGCGCCTGGCCAACAAGATCGCCTTCGACGTCACGGGCAACAACACGAGCTTCGACGACGAGAGCACGTCGACGGACGACGACTCGGCCTAGACACCTCGTGCTCGTAAGGGGCGAGCGCGTCCGATGCCGCGTGTCCACTGAGCGCACGCCTTAGATGCCAAGCATGCTGCTCCGCCTTGTCGATCCCTTTCTGTCCGTGTGGGCTCAACCGTATTTCTAGTGGATGTCTATTTTGTGAGCAATACATTCGTCGTACTCCCACACGATACTGGCTGATGAAAGTGTATAACAATGGCGTTCACCTGTGCAACTGATGCTCTCCGTGGTCACGGCGGATGGTCTGCTGCAGCTTCCGGATCTCTTCTTGCAAGTCCGACTCGGAGCAGCCACGCACCAGCGGACTCGAAAACTCATCGAACGTGCCGTCGCGCATGAGTTGTTGGTGGCGAGCCTCCAGGATCTGCTCCAGTTGGACGAGCGCCTCGTACGAACGCGAGCGGACCAAGGATCCTTCGGCCTGAGTCTGTTCAACGTCCGCTTGTAGACGATCGACACTCGTGGCTTTGGTATCACCTTTAGCTGTCTTCTTGCCTTTGGCTTTCATCTTTGTCTGCTTCAATCAACAAGAAGATAAGGATGAGGACGCACGTTCGAGCACACACCTTGGCACCCATGCGGGTGCTTACCTCTGGCTCGGCCGTTGAGTGATGCCGAACTTCCTGCGCAGTTGCAGACGATTCCTGATCGGCACTTTCTTGCTGCAGCTCTTGTCGTCGCTGACACAAACCCGATCGTGAGCCACACGTTTCCTGTATCAGCACGAACCCATACGTACATCTTCAAGTGCTGCGATCAGCATCTCCACTGTTTCGATCGGCAGGCGCTGCACGTCGCCGTAGCTGCCGAGTTGTAGCGGCGCGTGTGGCGCATCGCTTCCATCAACATCCGCAGGCGTTGTCGTCTGCAATCATACCACTCAGACATAGAAGTAATGATAAATCGTATCCTCGCTGGCCGCTCACCTGAGTGGATCGCGTGGATTGGCTTCGCACTTTGGTCGCTCGCTGGTGTGTCGGACTGCCGCCGCCGTTACTGCTGCTGGTGGCGCTTCCAGGCGCTCTGAACGGACGGGGACTCGCACCAGCATGTGATCGCATGTACGAGTGCAGGTTGCCTGGGCGGCTACGCGCGCGGATGTAGGTGGGCGACGACCATTCGAGCTGGTCGGTGGACGGCGCCGGCGAGAGCTGCGGTTCAGATCTGAGGGCAATAATGCCATGAGCCACACCACTTCGCTAGTACTACTTGTGGGCCGTCGGTGGAGTGGCCTACCTGAGCGTGGCGCCCGCGGCACCGCTGCCGTCGCGCTTGACGGGCGGACCCATGACGCCAATGCTGCGGCGGATTCGTTCTCGCTATCACCAACGGCAACAAATCATAGCCACCTGCCACAACGCATAAAATGCAGACGCAGTATGTATTCTGGTAGGCGCGGCGAGCCAGTGACATGGCTACACAACACTCAGAGATCCATGAGCCCCGAGAGTGCATCGGACGCGCTGGCAGTCGCCGCTGCACTGGAGGAGGAGCCGTCGCCGTCCCCCCCATTACCGTCTCCGTCTTCAGAGACGCCGACACTGCCGCGCATGTAGGTCATCTCGCCAAGAAGCGCGCGGTGCAGACACGACTGCAGCTGCACGACGGCCTCGGGCGAGTCCACTGCGAACCACGTCGCGTCCACAGCCTCCGTCTCAGTATCGCCTGCTGTGCGTTCTTCTTCCTTGTCTTCCATCAGTACATTCGCGATATGGTGCAGTTGCTGCCATAGTTCAGCGCACGCTCCTGGCTCTTGTCCGTCTGTGGAAATCGTGGTCGCTTCCCCCTCTGTCTCCCCAGTGAACGGTCCTGGATCTGCAATCAACGCTCTCGCGACGGCTTCAACCACTTGGTGTCGACGGTCGCCTTTGCTTTGTCCCTGACGCTGAGTTTGCATTGCCAGTAAATTCATCGAAGAAGCGTAGTTGTGTGCTGGCTTCTCTGATCGTTCCTCGGTCATCGCGCGCATGGTAAACCACGTGCCTTGCATCGAGCGAATAAAGGGACGGAGACCCAAGGCAACCAGAGCTACAGAGGCCAGTTCTGGAGCTTCAGCCATGAACTCGATCCAAAACAGACGCGGCAGCGACGCCATCATCTGCCACGATCCTTCGTCGTCGAATGGCTGCTCCTTGTTGAGAAACTTGACCAAATGCGCCAGTAACTGGCTCTGCTTGAGACGTGGATCCAACTTGGTCGCAGTCATCGCCACCATTGCGCGAACCTTACGCTTGCCCAGCGCACTCAATCCGAGTCCTCTACAACGGGGATCCAATAGTAGGCACACGAGCCCCAGAGGCTGTTCGTGGTGTTTGATGTGGCCAATGACGGCTTCGCTGACTGCTTGCTTCTCTGACCCAGGTAGAGTCGCAGAATTGGATGCGATAGCCATCACCAGTGTCCAGCTCGTAAGTACCAGCGATGACGTCAAGTGGCCGCATTCGCTCAACGCGAAGAGGAACGCAAACGGCCGCAAGATACCTTTCGCCAGTGCTGCTTCATTCCAGAACTGCTCGTCGTGGATCATGGAGACGACGTCAGCGGGCAGTTGAAATGACAGCTCTTGGATTGCGTTTCGATGGCGCAGGGCTTGGTCCACAACTGGAATAATCGAACATGGGCCTTCACTGCTCACTTGGTAGTGCGTGAACTCGATCGATGGTTGCGACTCGCGGCGCAACTGGGTCAAACGTGATGCAACAGCGTCACTCAGTCGCACGCAATTGTCGATCGCACGGCGAACAGTGGAGACGGAGGTAACCACAGCTGCGAGAAGAGACAACGACGCTTGCATGAGGCATCCAGCGGCAAACACTGGGTTGTCATGACCTGGAGACTCTTGAGTGGCTGCGATTGTTGCACGATATGTCTCTCCGAACACGTCCGTGCAGAGGAGCAGCGGGCTCTGTGGCTTGCGGGGCAACAGGTGAACTCGCTCACGGATGGTACCGTGAATGTCTTCACTGTCATTTATGCTGCTGGTATCCAGAACCACTTGGCGATGTTCTTGGTCTGCCGCGAACCACTCTAGAGTGGTGCCACTTTGAAGCGACATGATAGTGACCTGGACTGTGACAATCATCGCTGCACGGAAAAAGGCGTTGGCTTCTGCTTTGACTTGAGCACACAGGCGAGGCACCACTTGCGAGAGTGCGTCTTCCAACCCGAGAGGTTTCGCGTGGAGAAGAAACAACGCCCGGCGAAAGTGCGGGTTGTCGAGCAGCTCGAGTGAGCTAGAGGTTGACGCCAACGCGAGGATGATCTCGTCGTGGACCAAATCCTCCGTGTTGCCATCTGAAGTGCTTCCAGTTGTAGCGTCTTCGTTGGTGGTAGAAGACCTGCCCATAGACAAGAAGTTTCCTTCAGCACCGCATCAATCATTCATGAATGGGGGAGGCAAGTCCACTTACCTCAGCTGAGCTGCTCGATGCTGGGCGTCAGCGTCTTCCATTGATGACCCAGCGAGCGGAAATTGCAGCGCGTGGCTCAGGCTGAACGCAAGCGATGGCGGCGGTGACGGGGCGCTTGCCACGGCTGGCGTTTGCTGTGCGCTGGTAATCGTAATCGCAGCGACGTCGATAGGCTGCAGCGTCGCTGGCTCTGAGCCAGCGGCCACTGCGGACTCGTCGTCGTGGGCCTGGGCCGCGTCGGGTTCCGCGCTGCGGCGCCGCGCAGGCACCGTGAGCGTCTGGTATTCGCGGCAGATGCGCTTGTGCTGCTCGTCTGCGTTGGGGCAGTGCTTGACGATGTGGCGCACCATGCGGATGGGGTTGGCGACGATGTCGTGCTGGCAGAAGCGGCACAGCACGCGGCGTTTGCCCGACTCGGCGTTCTCCACGAAGCACGTCCACACGACGGAGCGGCGGCGTCCGGCGCGTGGCATGGCTGCAGATGCGCACTACTTACTACTCACATACATAGCACAGCACCAGCGCGTGGGGTGAGCCATTGAAGTTGGCGCTATCCCGTCAATTGATGAGCTACGTACCTCGTGGTTTGTCGCGCTGCCACAAATGCGGGAAATGCCCCAAGTGGATTTGAAACAAATGCATCAGACTCAGAGAAGGTATCAGACAAATATATCTGATGCGTTGACAACTGGGACGTGAAAGGGCGTGCCATGGACCGCCCACTCGGCGCCTCCGTTGTTGCAGCGCATGCACCAATCTACGCGTCACTCGATTCGATGAGTGTCGCTAGCATCCCCGTGCTCAACCGCGTGGAGCAGCAGCGCCACTATGGCATCGACTGCGGCGACGCCATCCACTTCGAAGCCGGCACGTGGCTGCCTGGCGGCGAGCACGTGAAGAAGATCACGGCCAAGAACGTCTCCACGCGCACTATCAAGTTCAAGTATGAGCTGCCCACGACCAAGTACTTCAGTATGGACTTCCCCACGCTCATCACGCTCAGCCCCGGCATGCAGACACTGCTGGACGTCGTGTTCCGCCCCCTCAAGGTCGAAGAGTACGACGACTTCGTCAAGTTCCACGTCCAGATCATTGAAGGCGGCGTGACGGCGTCCAGCGGCCGCTTCCACCTGCCTGTTATCGCGAGAATTGCTCGTATCGCAATCGAGATTCCGCGTGGCATGGACTTCGGTTTCTGTCCGACGGCTGAGACCACGGAGCTCAAGTTCCAGCTTCGCAACACTGGCCAGATCGATGCGATCTTCGACTGGTCGATCCCTGGGGCGGGTGACCACGGCCGACCATTCGCTATCGAGCCTGTGTCGGGTCGCGTGGCTGTTGGTGGCAGCGTTGAGCTCGTCGCGTCGTTCTCTCCTGGCGTCGCCTCTGTGTATGTCACGACGACGGTATGCACGGCGCGGGTACGTTGGCAACAGTATGATTTCGAAGCTGTTTGATCAGGAAGAATCGGTTAAACTGAGTCGCTTTGCATGCTTGCAGCCTGTCCCGAGCGACAATCAGTCCATCACGAAGTCTACTGTCACCTGTGAGGAGATGATGAAGCTCAGCGGCATCAGTAAGTTCACGCACATCGCGGCTTCCGAGACGCAGCTCAACTTCGGAGAGATCCTCGTCGGCGCTGCCAACTCCAGTCGCGCTCCGACTGAGAAGGAGTTTGTCCTGCGGAATCGATCGCTCGTACGCGCCACGTTTCGTGTCCTCCGAGTAGAAAACGACTGCGATCCCGTGTTTGTGTTCACGCCGACCAGCGGCGTCGTGCCACCCGAGTCCAGCGTGACGATCCGCGTCAAGTACACGCCCACGAGCGCTGGCAACTTCACGTGCGACCACTTCGACATCCTCACTCCGGGTGGTAATCGCGAGCGGGTCACGTGCAAAGGCCGCGCCATTGGACCGACTGTGAGTCTCTGGAAGAAGAATCTCGAGTCCAACTTCGTGCGGTCGCGGTCCCTCAATTTCGGCGACGTGAGCGTGGGCAAGTCGACGTCACGCGTGCTGACACTGCGCAACGAGTCGCCGATCGACGTCTTCTTCCACTTCGACTGCCAGCAAAAAGGCGTCTTCGAATTCGACAAAGTCACTGGCAAAGTGCCGCTGCAACTGGATTTGAACGTCACCGTCACGTTCACACCGACGCGGCCGGGCAACTTCTACCGCCGTTTCTTCTTGCTGCTTCAACACCAAAGCGCTATGTTTGTGGATATCCTGGGCACGGCCTTTGACGACAAAGTGAGACCATCACCGTTCCAGCAAGCCCACGTGGACGCCTATCATTTGCGTGTGGCCTCTGGACTTGGATTGCTCAGCCCCGACCAGTTGGAAACCTACTGGAACGAACACGGTGACGCTCTCTTCCGAAAGGGGGCTCTGCAGCGCAGCGGAAATGGAGACTCTCAGGACGCTGAGGCCCCGCCGGCACGGACGCGATTGCTCACACGCAGCGGGGAAGCATCACTCGCCGATGTCGACGCTTGCCAAGAGTTCTTTGTCAGTTTCGAGGAACGAGGGAATGCAATCGTTGTGCACAGCGCCTTCATGGACTTTGGCAACTGTAGCATCGTCCAATTCCCGTCCAAGAAAGTGCTGCATGTGACGAACAACACGCACGGCAAAGTGACTTGTGCGTGGCGCGTCGCATCCACGAGCGATTCGAACGCTTTCCAGGTTTTCCCCGAGTCGCTGGATATCAGCGCCGGCGCGACTGCTGAATTCCGCGTAGCTTTCCAGCCGTCGATTGAGAACGCCTACTACTTTGCTGAGCTGGAAGGCTACGCGTCGTTCAAGTCGAACCGCACATTTCGCCTCGTGAATGTGGAGACCTTCACGCCGCCGTGGGCTTTCGTGACCAAAGTGTGTGGCAACACCTTCGCGTCGCCAACGGAGCAGTTTCTGCCCAAGATCAGCTTCCGTTTAGTGCGAGACCGCAAGGTCGTGTTTCCGCCGTGTTATTTGGGTGACACAGTCTTCCAAACCATCCTCTTGGAGAACGCCAGTGATACTCCGGCGCTGTTTTCGTTTGTAGAGGACCCGTCGCAGACGTTTCAGTGCAAGCCGCACAGCGGTTATATCGCAGCGAAGAGCTTCCATCTCATGCAGATCCGATTCGCACCCCGCAAGGCGAGAAGCTACGCTTATGCGCTGAACTGTATCGTAAACAACGCTATCTCGATGCCGGAAGCTCTAGAACTCGCTGGCATCTGTGCCTTGCCAGCGCTCGCTTTCCATAACGATGAGAGCGGAAGCAGCAGCGGTTCTGCATCCAAGGACGCTCGCATGTTCATCAAGCCGACAGCAATCGGTTTGATGTCCGAGCGGACAATCGTAATCGCCAACGCGTCGCGTGTGCCACTCGTGTTCCGCTGGGACATCCCACGCAAGCTTCAAGACGTATTTGATATATCACCGAAGCTAGGACGCCTAAATGGCTGCGAGTCAGCACTCGTCACGTGTCGCTTCACTCCCCAAGAGATGCGAGCGTATGCAAGTCGCTTCGTCGTCTCCGTCAAGCCCATCAGCGTCGCATGGAGCCAGTTCCTTGCTAACACTGGTCAGCAGCAAATCAAGATTCCAGTGTTGCAGGAGGCGGCTGTACGAGTGCAGACCAAGGGAACTGCTGGCGCTGTCACATTCGAGCCGGAAGCGACACAGTTTGAGACCATTTTGGTGAACACAAGCTCCAAAAAGACGATCTACATGGTCAACTCGGCCGACTGCGATCTCCAATTCACACTCACGCAGACGCTGCACGTTCTCAAGGACCAACGCGATCAAGGAGACAATCAGTCGTCTCTTGCACCGGCAGCTCTAGACTTTTCGGAATCGCAAGGTAGCATCCCAGCTCGATCGCGACGACAAATCGTCATCACTTTCCTCCCTCGTGTAGCTGGAGCGTTTGCTTTCGACGTGAGCTGCCACACTTCTGCCCTAGCGGATCAGGAAAGCAGTAGGATGTGGCATGTGCCTTACGTCCAGACCTGTCGCGTGAATGCCGAGGCTTCGTTCCCGACTGTCGTGATCGAGGATATTCGGGTGCCGCATCTTCCGACGACCCTCGCGTGGCAGCAATTCCTGTGCCATGAAATCAACGAGTACATGTCCACGCCTCCCCAATCAGCGTCATCCTCAGACGGTAGTGCGCTCAGTGCCCGGCCTGAAACCCACGAGCAGCAGCAAGAGGAAGACGAGGCTCCCGATGTCAAGCACGTGGCGGTGGCCTTCTCACCTGGCCCACTAGGAGCTGCACTTCAGCAGGTTTTCTTCAAGCTGCGGAATCCAGGGAGCTTAGTCGTGGATTTCACACTGCGATACCCAAAAGAAGGTAACGTGGAGATCGAGCATTGGGCGGAAACTGGTGCGCCGTCCAGCGACGAGCTCCGGACCAATGCGATCATCGACAGCAAGGTCTTCCAGATCTCTCCACGCCGCGCGACCTTGTTTCCTCAACAGAGCATCACGCTTGCCATGAGCTATTCCTTCACTTCGGACTCCTACGGCGGAATCCACGATCTCCCGATTCTGCTGCAAGTGGACAAGGGCAAGCGACTTGTGCTGGAGCTCCAAGGACGGACGCTCCCACGCAGCGAGCCCAAGCTCTTCATGTCCAGACGAGTATTCACCCTATCACCGGTGATGATCGGTGAGTATCGACGACCATTTCACGGTTCCGGATTAGCTACAGATGACGAAGACGGTGGGGCGAAGAGACCCCCACTACATCAACTGGAGGTCTTCAATCGCGGAGACACTGCGTTCCGCCTTGACGTCAGCAGCAATGCGTTCGCGAAGATCAACCAGCAAGAATTCGCCAGTCAAAGCAGCGTCTCTTCCTTCACGTATCCCGTGCTCCGGTGCGTCACGTCTTCCGAGATCGTGGCTGCGAACAGCTCCGTGTTTGTTGAGCTGGAGTTTGCACCTATCGAAGCCAAGACAGTCGAGGCAAACCTCATACTCAAGGCCCACGGACTCATGGGTCGCACGTACAAGGAAGTCGCATTGGTCACCGTCCTCGCCACTGGCTATCATCCTCTGCACACAACGCTTCCACAACTTCGGCGAGAACTAGCGCTCGTGGCGGGCGTCGGGGCTCCTCCTTTGAGTCAGCGTCAAGTGGTGCCAGACCAAAGCGTTCGTCTCGTGAGTGACCGCGTTGAGTTCCACCACGTCCCGATGCACGCGCAGATGACGGAGTTAGTCGTACTTGTCAATAGTCCCGCTGTCTCATCCACAGTGCGATTTGCGTGGGACGCGTCCCATCCGCTCGTGAGTGGAGGGGTTGTGAGCTTTTCGCCGTCACGAGGTGAGCTTCTGCCTGGCCAAGAGATGTTGGTGCGGGTGACACTCACGGCCATGGGCGCAGCTATCGTGGTGGATCACGACATTGCATGCAACATCACACCAGTCGAAGAGGAGACCGAGGGAAGCAGCCGAGCCAACGGTACGTCGACGAAGGCGAACTCTCCATCGAAGCGAGAAGCCCACGGGGGTACCAACAAGTCGAAGACGCCAGTCAAAACGAGGCAGTCGGTCATTACGAGGTCGACAGCAACCCAGGAGGCGGCGGTTGAACGGAGCTTGTCTTACGGGGGTACGATCGCACTGAGTCCAGCCAGTCGGAAGGGCGGTGGTGGTCCAATCGTCGCAGTGGACGCAGTTGCGTCCCAGCACTCGACGTATCCAGTGTTTGTCCACATCTACGCTCACGTACTCCCGCGTGAGATCTTTGAGCGATTCTATCCTCGAGACAAACTGTTACAAGCACCGCTGCCTATCGTCCCTCCTTCCATTGGCATGCCCACGCTAACTGCCTCGTCCTCTGGATCACTGAAGCCTGCATCGTCTCAATCACCCCTACGAAAGCCGTCGCTCACCACACCAGAGGAGATCGTGGCGTGCCAACAGCTCGTTGTCGATGTGATGGAGACGCTGTTCACCGACGTTCTGGCGTCCGACGCAGTGCAGCGTGCCGTCGATGACCAGCTACAAATGCAGTCGGACAACAAAGAGAATGAGCCGATCGTCTGCCGTCGCGCACGTCAGAGCGAGGACTGCGCGGCGATCGTAACGACAGTGATGGAGAACACGATGTTCAACATCCTCCAAGAACTCTTCCACGGGGACATCGAGGAGGAGCTCTCGTGTGTGCCACGCAAGGCCGTGTTCCCGAAAGCGCCATCTCCTCGAAAGGCGGCGCGGGCGGCGGCTGCAAGCGCCCATTGATCAGCGACACGTGGGCGGAACTGTGGTGACAATATGAAAACGAGTTTATGTAGACACATAGCAATGGCTGAATTCTCTACTGTTGCGCCGCCTTCGCCGCCTTTTCCTTCTGCTCACGCTCAAAATCCTTGGCGAAAGTTTCGGCCACGATGATCGGGAAGGTCATTGCCGCCTCCGAGTACACTTTGACTGGCTTGCACACGTCCAGACGCAGCTTGCCCCACGAGATGGCCTCATCCGGACGCGCGCCGGCATCACTGCCGTCGAACTCCTGGCCCGTGTTCACGAACACGGCGTAGTCCAGGCCGTT
>JAADVL010000538.1:0-22234 GCA_023334995.1 Pythium sukuiense | reverse complement strand
TGCAACTCGATGACGTGCTCGAGGTCGACGTGCGCAAGAAGCTGGACGTCATCGACCAGGAGAAGAAGCAGTACGAGATCATGTCGACCTTGCAGACCGTGGCCAACAAGATCGGAGCGACCATCAAGAGCGAGATGGCTTTCTTGAAGAGTCGTATGGACGATAGCGCTGCGTCCATTCGAAAAGATATCAAGAACCTACGAGATACGTTGAGCACAACCCTCCGTGAAGAAGGTCGTCTGATCCAAAATGCTATTGATAGCAACACTGCCATCCTGTACGACCAAGTGGGCGCGAATGCAGCGTTGATCCGCCAAGACATTGCCAACAGCACTCGTGTGCTGTCCAAGCGCATTGATGAGAATGGACAGTCCATTCTGAACGCTGTGGAGCAGGGCAAGCAAGAGCTCAAGTACCAGATCGGCGCCGAAGCTGAGAAGACGCGAGGATTGGTCGCTGCGAAGACTGAGGAACTGAAATCGCACATGACCAAGGAAGCGAGTGGCTTACGGGAGTTCATCGACGAAAAGACCAACGAAGTGATCGGCGTGGTGCATGAAGAAGGCCGCACGACGCGCACATACATTGACCAGAAGACGACGGAAATCAAGAAAGTCGTGAGAGAGGAGGGGGAGAAGACACAGCAAACTGTTCGCGACGAGTCCCAGAACATCCAGAAACACATCGACGTGAAGACCGCAGAGGTCGTCAAGGTTGTGCGCGATGATGCGGCGGCGACGCGCGGAGTGGTCACGCAGAAGTTCGCAGAGCTGAAGACCCACGTGACAACCGAGGCTAATGGCATCAAGGACTCGGTGAATCAAGCTAAGAACGAGATCACGACGAAGATGACGTCGCAGTACAACAGTCTGTACGAACAAGGCAAGAAGACGCAACAGCTCGTTGCCAACACGACAGCGAACATCAAGGGAGACATTCGCTCGGCGACAAAAGTGTTGGCCGATATCCATACAGGCTCGTGTGTGATCGCGGCGACGAGTAAGTCGGATTTCAAGGTTGCGCGTGACAAGTACAAGGCATCGCTTGCGGAGATGGACACTATGGTGAAAAAAACGCTCGTCCCCAAGCTGCAGCAGGTGGCGGACATCACACGCGACCTGCTGAGCGGTTTGTGGCCAGAGTACTACTTCCGGGCCGCCGTTAGTGGTTTCGAGTTTGGCGTCAGCATCGCCAGTCGCCGACGCCTCGATCCAGCCGGAGCCTTGAGTGGTCTGGAACGATTTGGCAAGGCCTTCTCCGACAGCGCGTACCTCGAAGGTGCTGAGGGTCGTGTTCGATCCGCCGGGGAGTTGATGAAGCAAACGGCTCAGAAACTCATTGAGGATTACGATGAGTTTGACGGTCAAGCAGACGTAGATCCTGAAGCGTGGAAGTCCTTCAATGCAATGGTCGATGGCACTGCTGAGCTTCAAGACGTGATCGACTTCAGCGCAAACTACTCGGGCTTCCTCGTCAGCTTCCGTCTCGTCGATGTGAGCGACATCGCCGTCAACATCGCTGAGGTGATCGCAGTGTCGTGTGACGCCTTGGCGCTTATCAAGGACTCGGGCTCTCCATTCAGCTCCAAGCGAGGTGCGCAGGCGATTACTTTGTGCTTCGAGGCGAAGAACGCCGCCGGCAGTGTCTCGGATCGGTTTGTGGACGCGTTCAACCTCCTCGACCAAATGCGCACGATCATCTCGCAAGAGGCATCATCGAACATGGAGTGCAGCCGAGCGAAGGAGGCGATGGCGTGGGCAGACGGCAACTCTCGTCGGCTTCTTCGACGCCGGCTGGCTCAGCAAAGCGTCGACGTTCCTGAAAACGAGCCGTACTACACGATGACCTACACAGCAATGAGCAAGATCATCCTCGACTACCAGCTCCAGGAAGCCGCGTTCCAGTTCTGCAAGTTCTACGAGTTTAAGAACGGTGGCGTGGCCCCGCCCATGTGTGGCACCGGCACTCGCACATACTACACGCTCACGGAGATCCAGCAAATGCGAGCGTGGAAACCCCCCACGTACACCAGTGTGACAGCTCGAGCGTTCCTGCCGACCAAGCCTACGTACAGTTCGACGTACGACCGGTCGTATCCTTACGTCGATCTCGCTCGACTTCGCGCCGGTGATGCAGTGCACTTCACGTTGCCGACCTGGGACATCGACTGGCTCAAAAAGTATGGGTGGCTCTCGTCGACGGTCTCTGCCAGCAAGGTGCCGAGCATGTACCTCGAGTCGATGACAATCTACCTCCCCATGCAGGGCAACGAGACTGCGGGAGATCCAGCCGTGAGCAGTATCACAGCCGCGATCCACGTGCAAACGGCGTCCAAGCAGTACGTGAGCTTGTCCAACCGCGAGCGCGAGTACCACCTTCCGGTGCAGACGTTCACGTCCGGTGCAACCTACGGCTCACTCGCGTGTCTCGGTGCCAACTACGTGTCGAACCCGTACCACGTCGCTGCTGGATGCGTGCAAGACGACGCCACTTCAGATGTGTGTCTTCGTGAACGCGGCACGACGGAAGTGCAAAACCAGAACCAGCTTCTTCCAGGGATCTTTTCCGAGTGGCGACTCACGGCCGACTTCAGCCAGGCTCAAGGCGGGGCTCTGGACGTGATCATGCCCAAGCTCGAAGTGAATTCCTCCAGCTACGACAGCTCGAGCTACGTGGCGAACGCTGGCGATCTCATGCTGATTGCGGACGTGAATGTCGTCCAAGTCGAGTCGAAGGTTACTCCAAGCACGACGAAGCCAGGCGTCATGCCACTGGGTTCATCGTGTTGCGCTGCCGACGAGTTCCGCGTGTCCAAGAACAAGTGCCAGAAGTGCCCCCTAGGAACCACCGGAGCGCTTCACGGCTATGCGTGTGTTCCGATCTAATAGATACGATTGCTGCAGGTTGCTTGGCGCAGTACGCGAGTATGTCGAGCGGTGGAAAAGATAAATGAATTGTTGCGCGGTCTCGGAACGATTTGAAAATGGCGTCCTGCGGGGTGGTTGATGTTCTCGGCGGTGACAAGGCTTATATACCAGTACAATGTTGATCTCACTCGACATGTTGATTCAACGTCGTCATTTTCCACGACAAGTCACAAAGCCAAGCCTTCATCCACGTGAGAAGCGCCCGGGAGCTGGCTGAAGCGGCGAGTCTCACAGTCGTTTTCTCACGGAGGCGAGCTGTGTGGTAGAAGCGGCGCGTTCCTGTGGACGACTGCTTCTCAACAGCGCTGAAGTTGTTGCTAGTCGTCATGAGCCGCACACGTCCGCCGCTCCAACATGGTGGACCCACCACATTGACGTGTGCGCGTCAGGATGAAAGACCAACTCCAGTGGTGCGGCGACACGGTTCGACGAGCAGTTTATCGCGGCGCTACTAGGAGTGCGCAGTAGAAACGGGAATGCGGAGTTTTACCCAGAGTTGCAGGATGTGTTCGCACCCCCCAGCGTGTGAGGAAGACTCTCGTGTGAACGACCTGCGAGACGTAGCTACTCTCGAGATCGATTTGTTGTACAAGATCGATGATCATACGTGCTTCTGGGGTCTCCAAGTACGAATCACTGACCGAGAGCCACACACGCTGACACCACCTGTATCTCGATTCTCAGCCGGTCAACGCTACGGCGTGGTGAACGTGGATGACTATGTGGCGGTGGACATTGCTCTGGTCGCGGCCGAAGCCCAGCTTCGCCCCTCCAGATTCGTTGGACAGCCGAAGCGTATGGCCGTGCACTACGACACGACCCGAGACAAGTTTAGAACGTCACCTACTGGATCTCGCAAGCGTCGTCGTAAGCGTCACAAGCGTGCGTGAGTTGTGGCAAGCCACTCATTGAAGAGCTCCAGTGGAGCGACACGCTGAATATGGTGACTTTCAGTGCATACAAGGCCCATAGTCTAGATCAATGTGTCGGCGAAGCGGGCTCATCGCTGCTCGAGTTGAAGCGACATTTGTGTGTCTCATCCATGAGCAAGTGAGCAGGTTTTACGTCCGATTGGCCATTGTCGTTGCCAGGAAACGGCAAAAAGGTCATGGGCATCACTGACGTTCGGCAGCTACTTGTACACAAGGAGACGTGGGCAGACACAGAGCAAATCGACGATTCAAAAAAATAAATGGGACGCCCGCACGCTTCACCAAGGTCCACGTGCGGCGACTCCAACTACTCATCCTACTCCTACACACTTCGTTTCCATTTTGAGTGGCTGTTGGTTGAGGCACCGCTCACGATCGCTGCTCCGCGTTGAGGCGGTCTCGCGGTGGGTCCATCTTCTGAATCTTGACCTTCGGGTCACGACGCAGCGTGCTGTAAAGATACACAAAACATGAGCTGGTTAGAGACCTCACACGTATCCTTCGCCCTTTTCTCACTCTGGAAACGTACCTCAAGTCGTTCGGCGTCACGAAGATAAACTGCTTGCGAGCGTCATTCTTGGCGGCATCAACGAGCAACTGGATCGTCATGTCGCGGTTCACGGAGTCCATGAACACGTCGAACTCGTCCATGACACGGAACGGACACTCGATACTCTCGCCCAGCGCCAGCAGCAGCGACACTTGAGTGTATGAGCGCTCACCGCCCGACAGCTCCTTCATGTCCGTCACCTGCGACTTCTTTGAAAGCCCCTTCTCGTTGTGGAGCACTGCGATCTCGAGTCGCTGGTCGTCATGGCGGAACTTGAGGCGGCCGGCGAAACTGTTGAGGTTCATGTATTTGTTGAACTCGAGCGACGTGCGGCTGGCGATTTCCTTACGCAGGATCTGCCACACGCGCTGTCGCTCTTCAAGCATAGACCGAATGCGTTCGACATTCGTCGAGAACATGTCGTACGTGAGCTTCTTCTTCTGGTACTTGTTCGTCTTCTCCTCCTTGTCGACAGCCAGATCGTTCAAGTCCATGCCTTGGAAGCGGCTACGCTCCTTGTCAATCTTGCGCTTGATATCAGTGAGTCGCTTTCCGTAGTAGTCGTGGCTCTCTGCGACTTCGATGCGCTCATCGCTGCCACACACAACCTTCGCCTTCTCACAGAGCTCGTCGCAGTCTTCGCGAATCTGCTGCAATTCGGCTTCCCACTTCTCAACAAACTCTCTCGCGGCGGCGGCTTCTCTCTCCTTGCGCAGCTCCAGCGCCTTCGTCTCACTCAGGTGCTTGTACACACCGTCCACATCCTCCTGCAGCTCCACCAGCTCGCTCGAGATCTCCGTCTCTTCGTTGGTCAAGTCCTCAACCTCCTTGAGCAGTCCTTCCAGGTCGGGGTTGAACTTGGACAGCATCGTGTTCAACTCGGTCTCGCGTTCGTGGATCGCTGTCAGCTCGCCCTTGGCCTCGTGGATCTCGCCTTCGAGAACACTCGTGTCGAGAACATTCTGCTGCAAGTCTTCCGAAATCTCCTCCTCCATATTGCGGAGCTCGACCCGCCGGTGGTTGAATTCACGCGACAGTTTGTCGAGCAGCTGGTTCTGGCGGCGAGCTTCGCTGTTCACGTCGTCGCGCTTTCGCCGCAGTTGCTGCTCATCGCGGCGCAGCTTGTCGCAGTTGCCTTGCAAGTACTCCAAGCGGTTCTCTAGGTCTCTTATCTCGCCTTCGACGTCTTGGGCGATGATGGAGCTACGACGCGAGCCCTTGTTCGCGATGTATGCCAAGTTGCCGTTTCGCACAACGAACTTGTCACCGGTTGGCATGTACACTTCCGAGACGAACTTGGCCATGCGGTAGCTGCCGCTCGACCCACGCAGCACACCACGCTCAGCCGACTCCTTGTCGTTGAACAGCAGCTTGCTTTCCGTGCTGCACACATCGATCAACGCGTTGAAGGCTTCGTCGTTGCTCACTTCCAAGATGTTGCAGATCGCATGCGCCGCCAGGTCGCCTTCCGCGAGTCGCAGGTTGCCGTACCGGCGTCCAGAACGCTTCGCAATAATGATCGTCGCCTGGTTCGGCGGACACTTTATCCGGCGCTTGAGGTCGTCGAGCAGTGCCTTGTCCCGACCGTTGACGACCAGGTAGCTCTGCAGCGTGCCCTTGAGCGCGACTTCGATGGCGACCGCGAGGTGCATGAACTTCTCAGGAAGTTTGACATGGACACCCAGTGGACCAATGGGTGGAGCTGCGAATCGGTGAATGTTCTCCTCGATCAGCTGCTGCAACTGCGGTATACGGTTGCCGTACACAGCGAGGGTGTTCTGCTTTTGAGATCGCAGACCCGAGATACGAGACTGCACTCGCTGAATTTCGCTTTCGGCATCACGAAGCTGACGACTGCAGTTGTCGTGCTGGTATTCCAGGTCTTCGAGCACCTCTCGAGGTGGATGCGCCTGCTGCTTGGCAGCTTCCAGCTCGCGCTCGATTTCGGCCAGGTCATTGCGCTTGCGTTCGATGCGGTGCCGCAACTCGTCGCTTCGCTGCATGCGGTGCTGGATCATCTCTTCGTGCTTGCGTCGCTTCTCTTCAATCTTCATCTCGAGACGCTGGATGCGCTGCTTCGTCTGTTCACGCTGCGCGGCCAGCTGCTTCGTCTCCGCCTTGTGAGCGTGCAGTGGTCGACGCGCCTCACGAATGCTGTTCTTCGTATGCTCCTTGCGTCGTTGGACATCACGGGCGCGAGTGTTAACTGCCTCTAGCTGGTCGTTCTTCTCCTTTTGCTTCCGTTCCAGGGCCTCGACCAAGCGAGAAACTTGCTCGTACTCCTCCTGCGTGACGGCCACATCCCTCTGCTTCGTGCGCATACGCTTTGCGACTTTTTGAGCTTCGGCCTCTTTCTCATGCACAAAAGACCACGCTAGCTCCTTCTTCACCTGGACGAACTCTTTCTCCAGCATGCCGATGCTCTGGGCCTCTTCCCATCGCTGGACAGCTTCGTCCTTCGCTTCTTCAAGCGCGGCGAGCTTGATCTTCTCGCGACGCAACACCGAGTCGTTGAGCCCGCGAGTCTCTTCATCAATCTTTCCGTACGTGTTGCGCATCTTGTAAAGGTCCGTGGACTGCAAGAAGAACTTGTACTTGTCCGTTGGGTTGCCCTTCAGAAACAGCTTTGCGTTCTCTTGGTCCAAGATCGCACACGGGTTCTCCGTCTACTCCCACATAACCGTAAACGCGACGTCAGTCCCCATGCGGATGGTTACACACAGCATGTCGCGAAGGTTACAAACCTGGATGTTGAGGTGGTCGAGCATCGCGTCCAAGTCCTGCTTGAGCTTGGTGACCATCACGCCGTGTTCGTTCTTCATGCGGTATTCCGCCGAGCCGTCGCGGCGAATCAGACGCTCCACGATGATCTTCTTACCGAAAAGCTTCGGGCGGAACGCGTCGCCTTCCTTCGCGGCTATCTCCCACAGCAACCACATCAGCATTCGTCGAGAGCCACAGCAACGTCAGCCATGACAAGACGCACCATCGTTACGCAACGTGATCCGCACGAGCGCGTTGCCTTCGTGGCCGTGGCGGATGAGGTTCTTGATGCTCTTGCCTCGATGCGTGCTGCGTGCACTCGCGCCCAAACAGATCTGCACAGCGCATCATCATCACCATTAGCTTAGTCAAACAGCGAGTCCCTCGCTAGTGTCCGTACCTGGATCGCCGCGATAATCGCACTCTTGCCGCTTCCGTTTTCACCCGTGATAAAGTTGATGTGAGGGGACTGTAGTCACATACAATCGTCAGCATTCCCGCCGCACCAGGCAGCCTCCATTCGCCTCGACACGTACGAGTTGCACGCGCAGCTTGCGGTGGCACATGAAGTTCTCGCAGTAGATCTCCTCGATCACGCCCATCTCGGTCTGGCTCTTCTCCTCTCGTTCGCTCGCCTGCGTGCCGTTCATCTCCTGCGTGAGCGTCTCCTCCTCGTCCTCCGTCTCCTCGCCGGCCTCCGCATCCGCCGCCCCACGCTTCCGCTTGCTGCTCTTCGTCTTCGCCTTCCCATCGCCGTCGTAGTCGTCGTTCTCCTCCGTTTCTTCGTCCATCAGCTCGTCGTCGTCGTCTTCGTCCGCGTCGCTCGTGGTGTCGTGGGATCCCGTGGACACCCGCGCGCCGTTTCGACGCGATCCGCCGCGGGCAGCGGACTGGGAGGTCGTCTGGGACTGCGACGATGGGCTGTCGCCGTGCCGCGTCTTGCGGGCCTTCGCTGCGGCCGCCATGCTGCGTCGGGTCTGCTCGTCGCCACGAGCTTCTTCGCACCTCGCACGCCAATTTGGTTGATGCAGGAAAAAGCGCCAAAGTGATACCGGTACCAAAACCGGTATTTCAAATGTTGTGGAGAGTAGTGTGGATCACCTCAATTCAAGACCACGCGTTCATGTGGACTACGTAAATTTCCGGTTTCTTTCCTAGGAAACCGCGCAAATGGACACATCGCCGTACGCGGACATCGGACTAGAAGCGAGTTGTCTGGAGGAAAGCGACTGCGTCACGCGCTGGCGACACGACTGCATCTACAGGGAGATCTAGAGTAGGTACTCTGTCTGTGAGTGCCTTCAAGCTACGGCATCGCGAGAGAACGAGCCCGCGACGTGGCGGCGCGAGCGAGAAACAGCAGCGTGAACCCAAGCCGTTGAAGCATGGCGTCCCATGCGGGGGAGGCGTCTTCACAGCCGCCTGCAGAGGAATCTGCGTCAGTTCAAGCGCCAGGGATGAAGGAGGAGGGCAAGGGGCGTGCGAGCGCGGATGTCGTGGAGCTCGTGCGTCTGCTCATGTCGTTGCGGTTTGATGGTGACGCGTACTCGCGGCAGCAGCGCGTGGAGATGCTGCAGGCAGCGCAGCGCACGACGCGACGCATCGCACGCGAGCTGCTAGCGAATGACCCGGACAGTGAGGACGCGGACGAGGATCTGCTGCGTGTCGCGGTCACGCCGCCGCGGTCGTTCTTCACGTTCCAGGACAACGGGCGCATGCACTTGCCGCTGATCGACTGGAGTGCCTTCCGAGGATATTCCGTCGCGCTCTGGATCTGCGTGGACAGAGTCAGCCCAACACAGGCTTCGACGCCGAGCTTCCAGCTCTTCCGCTTCACGAATGCGTCCGGAACGCTCGGCTTGGAGGCGTCGCTGGCGTTTGAGGACGGCGTGGCGAGTCCGCTGCTGACGGTGCGGAGTTGCGCGCCTCATAGCGGCGGCACGGACCAGAAGCGTGGTCATTTTGGCGCAGCCGTCGTAGCTGCTATCGCGCCTGCCGCGGGGAGCTCGTCGTCATCGGAGTGGCGGCAAGTCGCGCACCGCGTGCAGCTCAAGAAGCGCCAGTGGCACCTACTGGTCGTCACACATTCGCTCCACTACGTGCGCAAGAGTCGGGTCACGTGCTCCGTCGACGCGCAGTCCCAGTTCAGTGAGGTATGGGCGTTCTTGCGTGAAATTGCTGATTTGATGCGCAAACTCACTTGTGTGGTTGGCTTCTTTAGGAGCTAGTTTACCCGTCTGGTTTAGTGCAAGCTACGAAAGCGACGATTGGCGGGGGCAGCGACGCCACAGTTCGTCTCGCGAGTGCTACGATGTTCCATGATGAGATACCGAAGAGCGTGATCGAGTCCATTTTCGCACAAGGACCGAGCGTGAATCTGTTTCGGCGATGGAGAATGACACCTAGAGGCTCCACTGCGCTCCACATGGTGGATTTGAGAGATACGACGGTGCTCAGTCCTTTCAGTAGCCCCATGGAGGATGCCGTAACGCGTACAGCTGCGCTCACGAAGCTCCAGGCAGTCTTCTCATTCAATGCAATCGACAAAATCGACGGGCATGAAGAAGAAATCTACGCGGATCGGTCTGTTGAATGGATTGCAGAAGGTGTGACGGGGAGCAAAGGCAAGTGGGTATCGTTGGAGAACATCAATGCGACGTCCGAGATTCAGCAACGCAACGCTCGCCTCGGGAAGAACGTGGAGCGATCCACAGCCACAATGGTTCAGGAGACAAAGACTGCCTGGTTTCGAGTCCTCGGCATTGAAGCTGTCCCATTTGTCATGGACTACATGATTAAAGCAGTCGAAGATTTGTCGCTGAGCGAAGACGCCGACTCGGAGGCAAATGCTGCGCTGCTTTCGACCCTTGAAAACGCCGTGGCGGATGTGCTGTCGATCATGAAAGGCCTACTATTGAATCAAGTCCGGAATATCCACGAGTCGTTGCGGGTCTATCTGCTTCACCAAATCCATCACGCCAGTCGGAGGCATCCCCGAACCATAGCTGCCGTGTGGACTCCAAGAAATATTGTAGCCTGCGTCGAAGTTGTATCGAGCATGCTGGCGATGGTTCCAGCGAGCCTCGTCGAAGGCCGACATCGAAGCCATCCGACTCAGCCCTCGGTTTGGTCGTGGAATCCATTGTTTGGATCGGCTGTGCGTGCGTGGTTGCTCGACTACCGTATTTGGGCTACACTCAGCTACAAGACCCAGTCGATCTACAACCATCAGCTCTATCGTCTGGCGTGTGAACATCCCAAACTGTTGAATGACCTCAACGTCGTGAATCGACTTCTCGAGACGCTAAATCTCCACTTCTCAGAACGAGACGGACACGGTGCAGGAAGGGAGTATCGAACTCAGAACACCAAGTATTCTGACGAGTTCGAGAAGGAAGAGCACTGGAAGCTGCAGTGCATTCACACGATTATGGAGACCATGGAAGTGTGTTTGGTGAACCAGAGCGTGCATGTACACGAAGCTTTGGAGCAAGAAATCCTGGAGACGACGTTTGCGCGAGCTAGTGATGCTCCAACTACGACGTCGCCAGCAGCAGGGCCAAGTACAGCCGCGTCGTCATCTTCGAACAGTGCGAGCGTAGCACCACCTGCTGTTGAAAACCGGGACAGCGCATCAGCGGCGTTTGCACAGCGCCGGAAAGGTGGTGTGTTCTTCATGAATCTAGAAAACATCATCTGGAGCGATCAAACGCCGACATCGAACGAGACTCCGCGAGGTCAGCTCCACAGCGAAGGAAAAGCGAACGGAAGCAATCCTTCAGACGCGGCGAGTGCATTGCCGCACGTACAAATTCGATTCTCCCTTCTACGGGATTTGCGTGCGATTCTCCGCTTTCTCGTCGGGTGTAAGGATGCTGCCGTGTGCTCTGCGTTGGTGCAGCTACTTCGTCGACTTTCAAGCGCGTACCTCGACATGCGATTCGGCCTGATCAGCTCTAGCCTCATCGACACGTTATTGCGTCTGCTACGCTCTCTTAGCTCGCCAACATCTCAGCAGGAGGACCCACGCGGCAAACAACCGAAGAACACGTCTTCGTCTTTGGTTGAGGCTCGAATGGCATGCATCCCGCTCCTGATTTATGTGCTCGATTGGCTGGAGTCGGTTGAAGGAAGGACAGTCTGGTGTGGCTTGGAGGAGCACTTGAGATCGATTCTGAACGGCGAAGGCACTTTCACACGTGGCTTCCTCGAGCTCATGATGGAGTTCTACTTCGATCCAGTCGGCCTCTTGGGGGTACAGCAGAGTATCGTGATGAACGACCCATCCAAGAAAGATTCGATACTCTTCCCTCTCTCTCCAGTCCACGGTGCGACCAAACCGCACAGTTCGTCGATTCATGACACCGGAATCGTCGTCATGTCGGAGGATGGGCTACGAGGAGATGGAGGAGAAACTGACATGGTGGGTGGGGGTAGCGGACTATCGGCTTGGATCAAGTTGGCTACTGGGTTTTGCGGCAAGAAGCTATCGTTGTCGTGGGAGAAGAGAGTCCAGGTCGTCCGCATGGCGGCACTTCGAAGTCTGACGACGGGATTTGAAGCATCTTCCGACGCTGCTTCGACTCGCCAACACACAGACGGCGACCGGAGTGCTATATCGGACGTGCATGACAAGGGCGTGGAAGGCATCATTGGACTTCCATTGAAGAGCATTCTTCCGTTCCTCCCGGTACTATTAGCTCAAACCTCAGCAAACGTTCGCGACCGCATTTTGATGGAGATCAGCGTGAAGCTCAAGACGGACGACGCTCACAATGACCACCAGATCCTGTTGATGAAGAAGGACTGGGTTGAGGCGCTTCTCGAGCTGTGCGTGATATGCAGCTGCGGTATCAATGAAGGGGACCATATGAGTGCAGAAGACATTCCAACCAGCCCAAGTGGGCGGAAGAGAGGAAGTCGTCAGCCAGCTTACAGCTTCGATGCCCACAAGACAGGCGAAGATTTGGTTGTGGATGCAATAGTCTCCCTCTTGGCTGGAGCGATGCAGCACCCTCGAGGTTGGAGAGCCTTTGTTGACGTGATCACAGCATTAAAGATCATGCAGCGCAAGTACTCGACCCAGGAAGAATCTCTCGCTACATTGCCCCCATCTTCATCGATCCCGGCTGTGCTCGCGAACCATTCCAAGGTCAAAGAGGCTCAGCTGTTGGTGCTTGTTCATCCACTAGACTGGCTTGTTCACCTTACTGGCATCGTGCTCCAAAAGATGGCAAGAAGCCGCACGATCTTGACGAAGACGCTGACCGAAAATGTTCACAAGGTATTGATGCTTGTTCAAGAAGCCTTGCTCTCGACGCCTCATCAACACTGCCCAGCAGTCCAAAGCAGTGCATCGCCACCTCAAAGAGTGAGCGGTAACTACGTGTTCTCCGATGCTCAGATCTTCCTCCTGAACGCTGTTCTTGACGTCTGTACAAGACTCGTTGACAGTACGCACAAGCAGTATCGCAGTGGACTCGTACCAGGTCTTCAGATCCTTCAGACGTCCCTCTCGTACATACCACCAAAAGGAGGCACCCTGGTCGCAAGGATTACTCTGCTCATGGAGAAGGCTTTTCAGCAGGAAATGAACCCCGCGGCAGCAGTTCGAGTCTACGACCGCATCACTCCACGTGAAGTCTTTCTGAGCGCACTGGTGTGTCTTCGTCGTGCTCTTCTGATGCAACACGGCAGCATGGGTAACATTGACGACGAACAGCAATCCGAAGTACGGGAATCGCTTCAGCTGCTGATACTGAAGCTGTGCACGAGTGAAGTTTTTCTGGAAGACCTACACAAAAACGAGTTAAGCGTCCACGTACTCAGCGAGATGACGGAAGAGAACGCTGTCGCTGCGGTACTGGATGCACTTGGTTCTGCGATGAACGACGCTGAAATGCACGAACGTGAAGAAGAAGCGGACTTAGTTCCACTTTTTCCGAGTGCGAAGGAGCTTCGACAGAGCGATTCGATGCATGATCAAGAACAACGACGCGACGGAGATCTCGGTCCAGACCCGTTCGCGGTGGCTTTTGCCGGTTCTGTCGCATCAAACGCCAAAGCGATCGTCCGAGCCTTCGACGATAACTTAGGAGATCGCTCACTCTGGGCAGCACTTGAAGTGGAGGAGAACCGGATGCTGGAAACACTCAAGGATGTCGTGACTCGAGAAGAAAAGCGCTACAACCAAGTTGTCGCTGGTGTTGTACCGCAACGAGATATGTGGACTCGACGGCTGTGGGAATCCCAGGAGTACAAGTTCAGATCTCAGCACGCGCACGCACTGTTACCAAAGACCGTTGCATCGTCTGCGTTGGCCGAGCACGGCGTCCGAGTCGGAGTTTACGAATCCCCTGTGCCGGGTCGTGTGCGAAAACCTATGGACATCGATTTTCCGATATCAGAACTCTCCGGACCGACCACACGTGAGCTGGATCATAGAGAAGGCGTTGAAGGGGATGCCCGCTATCGTCGTTTCTCACTCCCCTCGGAGATCCACGGGATGGGAGAAAGCGGGAGACTGAACAAGGATGCGGTCGCATCTTCAGGAAATGGGATTGATGTCGAAGACGAAGGCAAAAGGCTGCTGGAGCGTGTTGGACGAGTCGTTGCAGCGCAGGGTGGCGGAGAAATTCGAGATATTACAGCAGAGGTAGAGCAAAATCTGCTGCAGGGTCAACAAGCGAGCATTGATGCTGACCACGGCTCAAACCAAGCGCAAGATGAGCCAGGAAGCCCGCCTAAGAGTGATCAAGAACCGCACACCCACGTGTTTGAAGACGACGGAGATCAGCAAGAAGGGACCCAGTCACCTGCTACAATGGGTGCAGTTTCTCATGGAAGTCGACACAATCACTCGGAGCCGATTCCGTCAGCCCCTCGAACATCTGCTCTCCCCCCAAGTCTCTGGCACGTTGATGTAGAGCGCCACAGAGAGAGTGGTCTCGATCCGAGCGAAGGTGTGGCTCTTGCTCCTGGTGAGCAGATTCTTGCGCAAGCCAAGTGTCGGCGAGTTATCCCGGAAGGCATGGTGAACGGAAACCTGTACTTTTGTGCTAAAGTTCTGGTTTTCGTACCAGTAAATGGCGAGGCGTCACCAGATTCGAGCTCAGCGAATGACGAGGTGGCTCCGGGACTGCGACGATGCTGGCGGTGGAAATATAAACACATCGTGGCTGTGTTTCTGCGCCGCTTCCGCCTTCGAGATTCAGCGCTCGAGTTGTTCCTACAAAACGGCAGCAACCACTTTTTGGACTTTCCGCACGTCGTCAAGCAGCAGCGGAATGAGTTGGTCCGACTTCTGTACTCATTTCTTCCTCGCAACGTGACCAAGCAGTGGCCAGGACGCGCGACCGCACCCAGTCTATCCGCAACAACTAAAGCGTGGCAGAATCGGCAGATCTCGAATTACGAGTATCTGATGGCGCTGAACACGTATGCAGGCCGAAGTTTTAACGACATCACGCAGTATCCAGTGTTCCCTTGGGTCGTCCAGAACTACGAAAGCGAGGATTTGGATTTGAGTGATCCGCACAACTTCCGTGATCTATCGAAACCGGTGGGAGCTCTCAACGCCGAGCGTCTCGAGGAATACTGGGAGCGTTATCACTCGTTCGACGATCCTGTGATCCCGAAGTTCCTGTATGGGTCTCATTATTCAACGTGTGCAGGCGTCGTGCTCTTCTTCTTGGTGCGCATGCAGCCGTTCGCGCAGCTCCATCGCAAAATGCAGAGCGGCACCTTCGATCTCCCCGATCGTTTGTTCTACTCGATGCAAGAAACGTGGAACATGTGCAATTCACAAATGTCGGAAGTTAAAGAGCTCACGCCGGAATTCTTCAGCGACCCGAGTTTTCTGAAGAATCTCAACCATTACGAGTTTGGCAAGCGCCACGACCATCGGCATGTGGAAGACGTCATCCTCCCAAAGTGGGCCAAGGGATCTCCGGAGGAATTCGTGCGACAGCATCGTGCAGCCCTCGAGAGTGAACACGTTTCACAGCATCTTCACGAGTGGATCGATCTCATCTTCGGATTCAAGCAGCGCGGAAAGGCAGCGCTAAAGGCGAACAACGTGTTCTACTACCTGACGTACTATGGTGTCGTCGATCTCGATCGCATCGACGACCCATTCCTGCGCGAGTCGATGGAGCTCCAGATCGCGCATTTCGGACAGTGCCCCATGCAACTATTCAATGGTTCCCACCCCAAGAGAGGCCAAGCTGTGAGGCGACCTGGAATGGCCTCCACGACTGTCACCCCCTCGACTACCACATCTGCCTTGGCAACAGAGGTTGGCGGCGTTGTCCCGAGTCCGGTCCCAGCATCTTCCTCGTCCGGCGTTCGGTCGCCCCTTTCTGGAGTACCGACCCCAACATTGGGCAGCAGTACGATCGCCCGGCCACTGGCTGCAATGTTCCAAGATACGTCAGATACCGCGCAGGAACAGCGAAGCCAATGGAGTCCGAGCATCGTTGTCAAGCCACTGGCAAGCACTGCGATTCGGTGGATCAAGATCCTTCCAGACCGTTTGCTCACGATGAATGAAGTGGGTGTCGTCGAACTGTACAACTGGAAACTCATGCCAAAGCCTCAGCTGGTGGCCACCGAGTCTTTGGACACGGCAGCCGATCATCCGGGAGCCTATGGAGGCTCTGGAGACTCCGCAATCGGACGTGAACCTGGGACACCGGCACTCCCGCTGCAAAGTCGAGCATCGCCTACTCACGCTTTGTTGACTAGAGATGCTGATGCCCAAGTTGACGTCGGAGATGGTGACGATGGGCAAATGGTCGAGCACGCGGATGCTGAACTCCCTCCTTTGCCTCGACCGTCGTGCCCATGGTTGCTGGAGGTTGTGCGAGACGACTCGCCGTTTGATGTTGTGCCTCGTGTCCCTGTCTTCGAAGATCCAGCAAAAAGTGGAGATCGACTGCCGTCTTCTGCGACTTTCCCGGTGGTGGCATCCCTCAACGGCCGTGTGCTAGTCTCTGGTGGCGCACCCAATGGCTCCATCCAGCTCCGCTTGCTCGACATGGACAATGGCCACGTGATCGCAAAGGCTAGCATCACTGGCCACGACGCAGCCGTCACGTGTTTAAGCGTAGATCGCCTCTCGTACCACAACATTCCTGCCGGCAGCTATCAAGCATCGGATGGTGAAGAGCTGCTTGTGTCGGGATCGAAAGACATGACGCTCGCGGTCTGGAGGTTGGATCGAACGAAGCCAGACTTGCTTTTTCGGCTTCCAAGGATCTCTTCGTGCCCGTTGCTGGTCTTACGAGGCCACAAAGCAGCGCTCGTCGACTGCAGTGTCAGCTCGTACCTCAATTTGGTCGTGTCCTGCTCGAAGGAAGATGCGCTGGTTCATTTCCTGCACGATGATGGCGCGGTCGCTTTCCAATTCCGATCCGATGACGTCCAAAGCAGCAGCACGTTCGTGAAAGTGGTTGTGTCCGCTAAGGGGTTCGTCGTTGTGCTCGTGCGCTGGAATCAAGACGATGCAACGCATTCGTCGGCATGCGCAGTCTACAATCTCGCGGGAGTTTGCGTGCTGAAGAAGGCGTTTGAGCGGGAAATCGTCGAGAGTTTGCAGCTTTCAGCGGAAGGAGATCTCGTGATCTTAACGATGCACACTCCATCGACGATCCGACTCTGCCGCCTCGACGAGTAAGTGGCTGATGGTGCCGAGTGTATTGTTGCATTCCTGTCTGACCATTCATTTTGTCTCCTGCCACTTTAGTTTCGTGACTATCCAAGAGTACTCGTCCATGTCAGTCGGCATCAATGCTTCGATTTGCGTTGCAGCTTTTGGTCCGGACGAAGCGACTTTCATGGCCGCGAGTGGCCATGCCGACGGCTCCATCGTGCTGCATTTACTTCCGGATGCCGATGGATCAGTTTCGTTGTTGGCGAATCTTCGCAGGTTCCTCGGCGTGAGCTCGAAGCTCAAGATGGTGAAGGGCACGGTGCAGCAAGCCCAGAATCTAGCGTGGACGACGCTGGGCAATGCAAAGGCCGTCACGTCCACTGCACGAGACATTGCTGGGGAGGCAATCGGTGAGGCAAAATCGATTGTCAAGGGCTTTATCTCGTATCTCCGACAAGGACAGAGTCAAGGCCAGTAACACCGAGACGGTCACGACCGCGATGTTGCTGTGGTGGTTCCAGTGCTGTCGCGACGAGCCGGGCGCTTGAGCTTGTCTATATGAGCAGAGGAGCAATCGTGTGAGAATGTATAGTAATAGACGTAGAGTGCATGATGCCGCTGACAGGTGACGTACTGAGAAGCGAGCGAGCAGCGCGCGGCAGAGCCGGAGAGAAGCCTGAGACGATCTGCTTGTCGGCCGGTGGGGGCACGTGGTACTCGAACGACTGCGAGACGTAGATGAACGCTGCCAAGTTGAGCAGCACGAGCAGCGCCATGACGTAGAAGATGTACTCGAGCTTGCCGTCGTTCAAGTCGCTCGTGACCCAGAAGGAGAAGATGCTGTTGAGGGCGCCGGCGACAATGTAGCCGAGCGTCGTCGTGAGCAGGTTGAGCGCCTGGCACACGCTGCGCATGGACTCGGGGACTTCTGAGTAGAAGAGGTCGTACGCTGCGCAACGTAACAAGCAAGGTCAGCGTGGGTGAGTGGATATATCCGTTTGATGGAAGGGATGGATCGTACAGGAAATGCTAGTGAGGATCTCGCTGATGCCGATGAGCAGGTACTGCGGCGTCTGCCACCAGACACTCATGGTGGACATGGGCAGCGTCTCGCCCTCGCCCGCGCAGTTGGACATGACGCCGTCCACGAAGCTCGTCGTCTTGCGCTGCTGCTCGAGCCAGCCGGCGACCATCATCGACAAGAACGAGAAGAACAGTCCTGCGCCGATCTTGCGCAACAGAGTAGGCTGGATGCCAACGGCGCTCATACACGGGTAGATGAGCTTGTCGAAGATCGGGATGAACACGAGGATCACGCCCGAGTCGAGCACGTTGAGCATGGCAGACGAGATGAGGCCGTTGCCCGTTTTGCCTCCGACGCGCAGATCCATTTGACAGCCCTGCAGCACGAAGTTGGATCCTTGCTGGGCGTACACAGCCCAGAAGATGATGATGATCGACAGGTACGGCATCAGGCGCATTACTTGCGCCACATCGTTGACCTGGGCATTCGGGAACGAGCCGCCACTGGCACGCGTCGCCGCTCGCAGCCACTGAGTCGAGCTGCCCGAGAAGATGAGCACGACCGTGCCGTAGATCACGGACACGGCACCCGACAGCGCGAAGACCATGTGCCACGTAGGCTCGTCCACAAAGTACGACACCGTGGTGAGCAGGATACCCGGGATGAACGACAGTCCGCCGCTAAGCACGAGTTTGCCACGCAGTGAGAGGCGTCCGGCTTCCAGCAGCACCTCAAAGAAGCGGCTGAGCGCGCTTCCCTTTGGTGGCACGCGGCGGTAGCGGTGTTTGCCGCTGTAAAACACGAGGAACGCGGCGACGAACACGACGGACGGGATGAAGAACGACAGGAAGAAGCCGTACTCCTGCGAGAGGTAAGGCGGCACGCCGTTGACAGCGATGTTGGTGAGCACGCCGTAGCTGAACGTGGCGCCGATGTTGATGGTCCAGTAGAACCAGTTGAAGAACGAGTCCTTCTCGGCGCGCTGCTCGGGCACGTCGATGTTGAACTGGTCAGCGCCCAGCACGACGACGTTGGGCTTGATGCCTCCAGCGCCGAAGGCCACGCCGCCGAAGAGCCCGAGCATGAACAGCGGCAGCGACGCGACTTTCGGCAGAGACGCGAAGACGCACAGTGCGAGGCCCGCGAGGTACAGCAGACAGAAGGCAACGATGGTGGAGAAGCGGCCGAGGTGCTTGTCGGCCACGTACGCGCCCAGCAGCGGCGTGAGGTACGAGAGCGACGTGAAGGCCGTGTTGAGCTCCGTGGCCAGCGCGCTGCTGAGCCCGAGGTTCTTCTTGAAGAAGATCGGCAGCGATCCCGTGAGCCCGTAGTACGCCAGGCGCTCGCAGAATTCAGTCACTAGGATGAACGAGCACACGCTCACGATGATGGACTTGTACGGGCCATTCGGGGAGCTGGAGGACGAGGATGCGTCTCCGTCCGTGGGGAGCAGCGACTGCTTCTCGTCAGTGCGCGGTTTGTCTAGTGATTTCGCGGGCATGGCGGCGTCGTTTGAGACGGCGAGCGGCTCGATGGAGAGCGTGTCGACGGAGGATGCAGGGGGAGATAAAGGGGCAGATGCAGACGCAGAGGCGGATGCGGGGAGCGCGTCGGCGTCGCGCGAGGGGATGGAGTGGTCGCCGTCGGACGCCGCAATTCGTCCGATGCCCAGCATGCCACGTACAAAGCCGAGCTCGGATGACGCAGAATGGAACGGCGGGAGACAAAGAGGATAGTGTGCGCTACACCAAGTCCAAAGTAGAGTGGCCCACATCATCAAGCGTTTAGTATACGTATACTTGAAGTTGCTGGCTATACAGAAATAAAAAATGAGAGAGAGATACCCTCGTATCGAATACTAGTATAAAATATCACGACACGGCCAGCGGGGCCAACACTTGCGGCTGCCGCCACGCTGCTGCGACGGCCGCCTTCCGCTCATGCCAGGCGAGCAGTGGCCTGTGTGGGTCGCTTTGCATTCGCTCCAGCCACTGGACGACGTGTGTGTGGCCTTTCGCGCGTGCGGCGATGCCCGCGATGGACGAGCAGCCTTCGGGGCGGTTCAGATGCAGCCACTCGACGACGTACAAGTGGCCGTTTGCAGCCGCACCATCCATCGCCTGCGTCGTGCAGCCTTCGCGGCGATTCGTATGCAGCCACTTGACGATATCCAGTCTGCCAGCGCGAGCAGCGCCGTCCATTGCGCGTGTCGTGCAGCCTTCGGGTCTGTTGGCGTGGAGCCACTGGAGCATGTCGAAGTGGCCGTTGACCGCTGCGCTGTCCATCGCATCCAGCGTCATACGGTCTGCTGAGGACGGTTGCAATTGCAGGAACTGCACCACAGCCAAGTGGCCGTTTGCAGCAGCATCTTCCATCGCCGAGGAGACCTTGCAGCTCGGATGCCACTGCAACAGCGTCTGGATCGTATCCAAGCTGCCGATACTCGAGGCCTTTCCCAGTGCGCGACCGAATGTCTTGTCGGTCTTGTCGACTTGCACTGGCGCTGGACCGTACGTTGTCCACAGGATCCGACGCACCAGCGACGCGTAGCCCTTCGCGGCTGCTGCCTCTAGTGTCCACGGCTGCGTCGCGTCCAGGAAGCCGCTGATCGTGGAGACGACGTGGTCGAGGACGTCCAGTCCGTGGCACTCGCGACACACGACTTGCGCTGCGACCAGATCGTTCTTCATGTTTTCTTCTTCTAGTGTGATTGCTTGGGCTGTCGAGAGCAAATGCGTGAGTGAGCAGGTAGGATCCTCGCCATCACGAGACGCTGCGCTATCGCAGGGAGCCGCTCGGCCGACGACGGAGCCATTTCCGACGGCGAAACCTCAACGTCCGTTAGGATTGGCTAGATGTTTTAGCCAATTAAAATCATTCTTGAAGATGTTTTAACCAATAAAATTCATAAATATCAAATTTTCAGCCAATTATATGCTTGTTCTGAATCAAGTGGGTTTGAATGGGATCCACTCCATGTCCCCTCATCCTCCTTCTCCTTCTGCCATGCTGGCGACTGACTATGCACTAAGTTAGTCAAACGAGTGTGCACTTTGTCTCACGATCCGCATGTGATGAGTAGCTCAACTGATTCAAACGTTCCACCGAAGAACTCAGCCACACAAAGTCAAAAATGAGATGAAAAAACCAAAATGGCTGCTGCTAAAAATTGGATTTGCCTTCTCCGTCGCGATCGCTTCTGCGTGTTCCACCAACGCAACCGCCAACAGTTCAGGAAGACTCATCTTGGTGAGATGGACTGGCTCGGGCGAACACGAGCGCGTGGTCTCCGATGCTCTAGTGGAGACCCTCAGGAGACGCGTGGAGCTACAGTAGTGGCAGACAGCCGCGTCTGCTTCCACGCGATTGCTAAGTGTGGTCTATTGTAGTCTCCGTCGCGTTTAGTTTGAACCCAGCGTACTGTACACTTAGTAGCCGACAAACGCCGGAGGTGAATGGATTCAGGCAGACGGATCTCTCAACACAATCAGGCAAAGATCTGGCATCACGCGGATTCGGATTGAATGAGTTGTTGCGGTGATACAAACTACACGGCGAATCGTTCAAAGAGCCCGACGTCGGCTTCCTTGACGAAGTGGTTCAAGTACGCGCGGGTCTTGGGCGGCCACTGGATGCCCTTGACGACCGTGATGCCTCGCAGTCGCGGCACGATGTCGACGTCGTCGTAGCTGAGCTGCTCGTTCACGCTCGTGGTCGAGTGCAGCAGTCCGTCCAGCTCCAGAAGCAGCGCGTTCGCCTTCTCCACCAGCTCCGGGGTCTTGGCGAGGAGCTCCGTGAACGGGCCAAACACCTTCTCCTTCTTCTCGCGGTAGTACTCGCGCGACACGCGACGCGCGAACTCAGGGAACGGCGCGTCGCCGTTGCGTGGCACAACCAGCGGCGTGAACACATCGCCAGCTCGCTTGATCCAGCTCGCGAGGTCGTCTCGACCCGACGCCTCCTTCAGGATCACACCGCCGCCGTAGTTCTCGTCGATGTAGCGCACGACGTCGAGACTCTCGGTGATGGCCTTGCCCGAAGGAAGCACGAGGATCGGCACCTGCTTGGCGCCGACGAGGCCGATGGGCGTGGCTTCGTCCTCGTTCGCGAGGAACGCGAGCTCGTGGTCGACGTTCTTCAGGCCGAGCAGCACGCGCACGCGCGCGCAGAACGGACAGTGGTCGTACACGAGGAGCTTGGGCTTCGCGTCCGACATGGCAGCACACAACAGTCGACAGGGGGAAACGAGAATGGAAGAAGATCTTCTCACTCCCTGAGATAGTACGGTACACCTTCGTGCAACATTCGGATCTTCACGGGTCTGCGACGTGTGCAAAGGATCTTTTTGAAAGGTCACAAGTCTCAGACACACAAACTTCGATTCTG
>JAADVL010000537.1:0-22287 GCA_023334995.1 Pythium sukuiense | reverse complement strand
GGTGGTAGATCGGCGAGATCACGAACGTGCCGTGGACGGTTTCGTACTCACGGCCGTTGATCTTAAGCCGCACGAGCAGGAACGCCATGTACGCCAGCGCGACAAACTGGATCCCGTAGACCACTAGCAGCGCTCGATACGTCGCGGCAGTGTAACCACCGGACTGGTACGCGATGACGGCGTACGCGACACAGTACACAAGCAGCCCGACTACAATAGCAATGCGGTAGCGTTCGATCTGTCTTTGTTCCTTCGTGACGCCTCTGTCCATGGATATCCTCGCGAGTCGCCCGAGCTCGTAGGTTAAAGGGAACAGCGTCAACGCGACGCCCAGCAGCGCCACGTCGCCTGCGCCCAGAAGAATCACGACCCACGCCTTCTTGGCGTCTTTCAAATAGAGAAAGCTGCGTCCGCCGAGCTGGTCGATGTCCGCATATGTCCTCTGTGGCTCTGAATCTGTGGTCTCGGCGATATCCTGGTCATTGTGGGACGCCAGCCACACAAAGTAGGCGGCTCGCAGCACGCACCAGAGGCAGATGAAGAGGAAGAAGAGCCAAAAGAGCCACCGGACGCTCGAGGCGTGAACGTCCCAGCGGAAGCGCAGATGCAGCATGGTGAGGAAGGTGGCGGCACTGGAGACCACGAGCAGCACGGACGACGCCGTCGCCCATGGCAGCATGACGGGAGCAATAATGTGAGACCGTGGCGCGCGCCCAGGAAGTTGACGCGGCCGACCTGCGAGGGAGGACGCGATCCACGGCGGGCGGATGAGGATTATTGTGATTATTGGGCTTATTGGGACGACTACTGTACTAGTACAGGGCTGGATGGGCGGGCGGGAGAAGAAGGCTCTGGAACAACACAGAGCGGCGTCCAGAGAGCGGGCTGCTGTGTCCAGCGCATCAGAGCTGTTGGCTCAGCAGTCGTGCAACTGTGGAAGCATGGAAGAACTATGAACACGGAATCACCGGGGAGACGGAGGCCTGGGATCACATACCCGTTTACAAACGCTCGTTTGGTAGTTTGCCCTCGACTGTTTCTCACGCCCTGTATTTATGACTAATTTTAGATACCCGGTATAATACGATACAGTGAGGATTCTGAGACGAAACGACAATTAGTATTGTCACGCCCTCAATGATTCCGTCGTATCCATATTCACTGACGGCGGCCGTGACTGGCTGGCTGACTGCGTTGTGGACCGCCACTTGCGTGGTTTGGCCGACAGGGAAAGCAGATCGGACGCACGGGCCGACCTCGGTGCACAGCTGACTGAGCGGGAATGGAGAAGGCAATAAATAGCCTGACGTACAGTACTGTACTGTCCTGTGGGTGTTCTCGAAAGAGGCGAGGAGACAGCCCGTTCCAGCATGTCTGCAGCTGCGTGGGATCGTCATATCGGTCGTTTTCAAATCGGAGCTGTGTTTTGTAGCCGACCTGCAGTGCTGGAGAAGGATGTGGTCGAGTCAACAAGCGTCAATTCATGTTTCACGGGCTCGCGGGCGCCCCCAGTATGAATTGCCTCCGGCTCGGTGCTAGCTCTGTCAGATACTGCGCTGGGTGGATCTCGACGCCGGAGCTTGAACACAGCGACTCCATCGGCGACTCCATCGGCGATGTCGCTACGGACACGCCTGCTGAAGAGACTGGAGACATCATGGGTACGTCCCACAGCAACCGACAGTCGCCTCGTTGTGAGAGTCTCTGCTGCCTCTGAGACTCCATGTACTCGACCCGCAGCATCGCGAAGTGCTTCCGTCGCTCTGCTAGCATCGCTGGTATGACTTGGTACAACGTCACGGTCGTGTTGACCTGTGGCACGGCGTACTGACCCATGTACTCGACGTACACGTCCAACGACAGCTCGCCGCGATGGTGTTTGAGCCACGACGCCACACGGCCTGTCATCAGGATCTGGCCTCCGCTGCCTAGATCGCCTACGTACTCGGCGATGACCTCACTCACACCAGTGTACGTGGCCTTGCCTGTCACGGCGTGGACGTCCTGGACCAATATGCCGTCTGACGCATCGGCGTCGTGGATCCCCATGCGAACACGGATGCCGTTGAAAAGAAGCTTGCGGCCGCAGCGTTCTTTAACGGTAGCTGGAACGGCACTGTCGAGGCCCTCGGGCCACTTGGCCACCAGCAACAGGAGCTGCACGTCCAGACAGTACTCGATGGCGTCTCGTACATTGTGGAACGCGATCTGGAACGCGTCGCCCACCGTCGTGACCTCGTACCCTCGGTGCTTGATCAGCGTGGACCGCAGAATGTTGTCGTGGATCTCAGTGGCAATAGCCATCATCTCGCCGTTGGTATTCCACAGCGCGCTGGAGGACTCGATGTCGGTGTAGACAAACACGGGGCAGTCGCGAGGCGGCTCGACGTCCTCGTTTGGTGTCGTCATGAAGCGCTGGTGCAAGATCTGCGCTTCAAAGTCTTCCGGAAGACACGGTGCGCAGGCGCTAAACACACAGGCCTGGGAGCAGCTCGTGGTGATCGACAGGGCAAGCCCCGACGCGTTGTAGATCAACCGGCTCACAGCAGTCATCCTCCCGACGTTTCCATCGGGCTCGATGCTGTAGAGGTATATGATCACCATCGATAACTGGAACTGGAAGGCGAAGACTGCGTACACGAGCCTATTACACGCAGATGATGTGAGACCGAGCTCAAGACCAGCACTCATTATATATAGATCTAGGACCACACGTACATGATGAGCTTGAGGCGGTGGTAGACTGGCGAGGCGACGAACGTGCCGTGGATAGTCTCGAACTTGCGGCCGCTGACCTTGAGCCGCACCAACTGGAACACCATGTACGCCAGCCCGACGAACTGGATCCCGTACACCACCAGCACCGTTCGATTCGAGTACTTGGTGTAGCCACCGTAGCGAATCGCGAGCATGACGTAAATGATACCGTACACCACAAGGCATATCGTGATGGCTGTACGGTAGCGTTGGATTTGCGCCCGCTCCTTCGCGACCCCGCGGTCCATGGACACGCGAGCGAGCCGCCCGAGCTCGTACGTCAACGGGTAGAGCGTGAGCGCGACGCCGAGGAGCCCGATGTGGGCAAACCCGAAGAGTACGACGAACCAGACTTGCCTCGACTGCTTCAGGATGAGAACGCCGTGGCTGCCGAGGCGGTCGATGTCGCCGTAGGTCAGTTGGTTGTGTGTGTCGCTCTTGTCGATGGGATCTGCGGGGTCATGGAGAGAGAACCACAGGAAGAAGACCGCACGTAGAGAACACCAGATCCAGATGAACACGAAGAAGAGCCAGAACAGCCAGCGCACGCTGGAGGCGTGGACGTCCCAGCGGCAGCGTAGATGCAGCATCGTGAGGAAGGTGGCGCTGCTCGAGACGAGCAGCAGCGCCATGGCGATGGTCGCCCAGAGGAGCATCGTGTTTGGTTGTGAAGACAAGCCGACGCCGGACTCGGACGTGGGGAGGGAGATCGGCGTTCCGCAGTGAAACGGTGTCCCCTGAACTTCCGATGAAGTCAAGCGTCGCGTGCACCCAGTTATAGAAGTCTCCGCGCTTTCGAGGCACTGCTGCAGTCGCTCCAGAGACTTCTCTGGAAGAAAAACAGTCTCGCATTGCAGCGTGGAATCCACGGTGGATGGCGTGAAGGAGGAGGACACCGCGTGTGGTGTTCCGACTCAGCGTGGTGACAGTTGCAGGATCTCAGACACGGCGAAGAAGCTGCTGGGAAGGGATCTGGTCTACTTCGAAGTACCATTTCAACGGAATCGTCTGGCGGTTATAAAGGCTTGGGAGTTGTATGCAGTCGCAAACTGACAGACGCACGATCACCCTGAAGCACGTTCTGTTGCGACGTAAGGTATTGTCATCGCAGCTCTTGTACTCTACCGCTATTCGCGCAAGCCTCCAGCGTCTCACACAACAAACCGTTGCGTGCGCAGCCCTGTGCACGCACTCACGCTGCGACTGCAGGCTACGAAGAGGGAGTGATCAGTGCTGGGCCTATTAATACCCCACCCCCCTCACACACACACACACACGATCCTTGCATGTTGAGGTCGACAAGAGCCACCCGAAAGAGAGCGCGCGCCGACGGCGGTTCGGGCCAGTGAGCTGCTTGCTCTTTGGGCCAAAGCCGAGGCCGTGGTTGAAGTGTCCAGTGTCGTCCAATGGCTGCCATCCCTTCCATCAGTTCAGTGGGACCGAGTGGTTCGAGTCAGCGGATGAGTCAGAGAGCATTGTCAGTCAACCGTGACTCACTCGCTGCCAGCGAGTGTCAGTCAGTTGCCGCTCCGAGACGTCCATTGCTTTTCGATGCTAAGGTATCAGATACCATGGCAACAAGGAGACAGACAGTGGGCTCGGTCTCTTTTATGGCTGGCAGAACTCACTTGAGAAACTTTCGCATGTATCCAGCGCGGAGGGTGAGCTGGTACAGTGTACGGGCACTGAACGAGCTCTCTTCTACCGTGAGTGGCTTTGGGCTCCAGCAGGATGCCGATCCGCCAACTGCCGGCGATGCTGCCAGTCATTCCACCATTCACTCGGCAGCTCACAAGCCGCCGACTACTAGCATCGAGTCGCCATGAAGATCTTTTCGCTCGTCGCGCTGGCTGCGATCGCCAGCATCGCCTCGGCCGACGTCGCAAGCGTGGCAGCAGCTGTGGAGACCACTGGCCCGGAGACGACTACCCCAAGCCCCACGGTGACTACGCCAATAGCCCCAGTGACAACGGCACCACCGCCAGCGACAACACCAGCGACGCCTGTAACGCCAACAACGCCAACAACGCCAACAACGCCAGCGACGCCTGTGACGACAGCCCCCGGAGTTGTGACGGTCTCGCCGACCAGCACGGCTCCAGCTTCGACTACGACGACACCAGCGCCGACGACAGCGGGTACTGCAAGCGCGGCACCAACCAGCTCAGCGCCGGGTTCAGCAACTGAGACTCCCACACCAACGGGCACTGGACTGGCGACGGGCTCCAACTCGACAACGCCGGCGCCAGGGACGACTGGACCGACAACGGATTCCAACACCACGACGCCAGTCCCCACAGCTACCGGCCAGGCATCGGACGCCAATGCGACGACGCCTGTTCCCACTGCCACCGGTCAGGCAGTGGACGCCAACGCGACGACAACGCCAGTCCCAACAACGACAGACCCAGCGACGACGACGCCTGTTCCTACGGTCACAGACCCTGCGGCAGCGACGCCTGCCCCGACACCAACGGATCCGACGTCAGCCACGCCTGTTCCGACAGCGACTGGCTCGGAGACCCCGTCACCAACAGCTCCAGTCACGACGACGCCGACGACGACACCGACAACGACTCCGACGACAACGAGTGTTGTGACACCAGCCCCAACACCCACTACGCGAGAGACTCCATCGACACCGCCGCCAACAACCGTGACAGTGCCACCAGCGACGACCGCGCCGGCTCCGACCACCCCTGCGACGAAGGCTCCGGTCGTGACAGTGACTGCCCAGACACAAGTGCCAACTCCATCGACACGCAAACCACCGGTGACGAAGCCGACGTCGAAGCCGAGGGTGACGGCGCAGAAGCCCGTGACGCCGCCACCGACAACCCGAGCGCCCACCCCAGTGCCGACTCCAGCTCTAACGCCAGCTCCGCTTCCAGTTTCACTGCCGCGTAACATCGCTGATATTGTCGCGGCTGCCATCGCTGCCATGAAGGCGAAGCTAACGGCGAAGCCAGTGACACAGGCGCCGACTCCAAAGCCTGCGCCAGTCACACCGCCGACGTACTCTTCGTGGGCGAAACCTTCGCCCTTGACCCCAACGACGACCCAGCCACCACCGACGACACAGCCGCCACCGACACGAGCTCCTGCCCCTACGACGCCAGCGCCAACGCCTCACCCATTAGCTCAAGTGAAGCTTGGTGTGAATGGCAGTAATGCCTCGTTGGTTCTCAACGATCCCGTGCTGTACACGTGCTACAACATCTACAACCTCAACGGCTGTCCGGCGACTGGCTTTGACTTCGTGAACAGCTCCAGCCTCAACTTCACGGCCGGCCGCAACGTGAGCACGGGCGTCCGCATCCGTCTCTTCTCGGAGAACTCGTGTAACCCGGGGAGCTCCCTTGGCGTGAGTGTGAGCGGCCAGAACCTCACGGTCTCACATGACACGATCAGATCGTTCGTCGTCGACGACGGAGCCGGCCTCGTGAGAGACTTTGCGTTTGGTAACTGCACGGGGCCGATGACGCCGACGCCCACAACGCCTGCACCGACCACGGCCGAGCCCCCGTCGCCTGCTCCTAGTCCGCCAAAGTCGCTCGTGGATCTGCGGATGACGCTGTGGGGAGACGTCGTGGTCGTCACTGATCCTGTGCTGAACACGTGCTACAACATCAACCAGTGCTCGTCGCGCGGCTTCGACTTCAACGTCATGAGCAGCAAGGGTCTTGCGAAGGTAGCAGCTGATAACGGCTGGTCGGACGTCCGCATCAGCCTCTTCAGCGGCAACGGGTGCAACCCGAGCGACCTCGCACTCAACGCGCTTCCTGATGTGGAGATCCCAGGCGGCCGCACCCCGTACAAGTCGTTTGCCGTGCAAGCCGCCAATAGTACGGCCGTGACCAACACCGTGAATGCCGCGTGCACGTGGACGCAGGCGCCGCTGCCCGGCCCCACAACCGCCACGGTCCCAACGCCGACGCCAACGCCGACGACGCCAGCTCCAGTGACGCCAGTGCCTACGAGCAGTGTGCCTCCTGCCCAGATCAGGGTTGAGATGGCGAACGGTGGAGACGCGATCGTCGTCGACGCCCCAGTGCTGCACACGTGCTACAACGTGCTGTGTACGACAGGCTACGACACCATCGACCAGAAGTATCTGGAGAACACGGTGGGCGCCAACGGCTCGACCAATCTCCAGATCGGGTTCTACACGGAGTCAGGCTGCCTCGGCAGGAACATGCTTGGCTTCTTACCACCAGGACGGAAGCTGACGCTGCCGCAAATTAGTTTCATCAGCAGGATCAAGGCGTTCACGGTACAGCCCAAGGACAGCGTCTCGGTGGACAAGGTCGTCGACCTGACGTGTCCATCGCTAACGACGACCTCTCCTCCTGCAACCCCAGCGCCAACGATGCTGGCTCCTTCCACTCCGGCTCCTGTGCCTTCCATCGTCACGCTGACGCCGACGGCTTTGGTCCCGTCGACATTCCCTCCACTGTCGTTTGGTTCTGTGCCTTCGCCGACGCCAGCCACCAAAGCCCCACAGCCGGCCCCGTCGTCTGCCAGTGGACACGCCAGCCCGACTACTGCTCCTCCACCAACACCAGCTCCATAGAAGTAGAATGATGAAGGGCTAGGCGGAAATACGAATGCGTTTTATCCACTTGATAGGTACGACAACTACGAATCATGTGTCATCCTCACGTGGACTCCAAGGACGCTACGACGAGCTCGTCCGAAGAAGCTTACCGAGCTTGTGCTCACTGAGTAGCATCTCCAATACCGTCTTGAGCGCACGGTTGGGAGCCAATTGGGACTTTGACAAGGCCGTTCTCGTGACCGGATCGAACTGGCCGTTCACGTCGAGGTGGTGCTCGATCATCCTGCGCTCGTAGGTCGTTCCAGTTGGTGAGACGACTGGGTCTTGCATGAGCTCTAGACTCAACGGACACTGTAACGCCATGACCATTTCTTCAGCGAGTTGGCATTTGCTTCCACTGGAACTCTCTGCGTCTTGAGGAGGAGACGCCAGCAACTGGTCGAGCAGCTCACGTCGACAAATCTCGACGACCTGCATCTCCAACGCAATGCTCTGACAAAACCAACTGGATGTCGTCGTGGCCGTGTTGAATGCACGCTCGAGTGCGTGCATGGCATCGTCGAAGAGCTTCTGCTGACGCTTGCACCGTCCGATCCATAGCAGCACACGCGCTTCAGCGTCAACGTCCAGTGAGTCTGCCTTGAGCTCGAGCATACCTTCAAGCGCCACGAGGGCGTTCTGGGTCTGGTCCATAGCGAAATAGCACTTGGCGGCTCGAACTTCCGCCTCTGTCATCACCCGCTTTAAACGCTCTGAACCGTTGTTTGTCGTGGACGCTGCGTTCACGATGTCTTGGTACACAGCGAGGGCATCGGGGTAGTTTTTGCCGGCAAACAGTCGATCCGCACGCTGGAGCTGGACCTCGGCTGGCAGCAGACTCAAGCGTTCGTTGTGAGTGAGGTTCGTGTTGACAGTGGCGGCCGCCTCCACCCACAGGTGGTGGAGTCCGTGAAACATGGCCGCCTTGCCACCCCCGAGCCGTTCGAGGCTGTCGAAGTCGGCTGGGATCAGACCAATGTTCGTGAGCCGGAGATTCGCTGCCATGCGATACACGTAGCACACCACGTGCGTCGTTGGATCCGACCGCTCGTTTCCCACCACGAGAGAGCTCATGGTTACAACATCAGCGTATTGCTTGGTGAAGAAAGCCTCGACGAGCTTCTCAAGCAACGACGATTCAACTGGCGTGAGGAGCCATTTGCGCATTTGTAGCCACGTCGCGTCGCCCGGGTCGTGGCTTTGTGTGAGGATATGACGCCGAGAGCGGTCGCGCTCGCTGTCGGACGTGAACAGATACTGGTTTTGGTACGGATTGTACAGCGCGAACACATCGCGGTTGGTCGGGTCGACTCGCACAAGTTGCCAGACTCCCATTCCGCCGATAGCTTCCTTGTTTTTGCGCCAACTGAAGACGCGGCTTTGCTGTTTGCCGTCAGGGTCGGACGTGAGCTTCATGTGGTCAGCGGCGTACACGAGCTCGTTGTACTGTAGATTCTGCAGCAGAAATCGGTCCCGCGTCTGCGTCGCTGGGATGAACAGCCACTCGTCTTTGCGGCCATCAGCGGTCCATTGGAGCTGCCATGTGAACAGGCTGCGGCGCAAACTGTCGAAAGACAGTTCGTCGGCGGCTGCGTACAGAACCTCGTTGTGGTGGGTCGCCTTGAACCGAATAGCCCTGCCCTCCACGATCGCCCGTACGGCGGGGGAGATCCACTCGTACCAGTAGCTCTGAGCTCGAACCTTGCGGTCTCCTTCGAGTTCGCGAGCCAACTCACACAGGAGATATCCTAGAGGCAATGCTGGCACGTGATGGATGGATGCCGCGGATGCTTCGAGCTCATTGTGGACTCGGTTCACGATGCGGCATCCGTCCAGCGTCCAGTCTGGATCGGGGAGGCGCTTCAGGAAGCTGAGCAGCGTGTTGACGTCAAACATACCAGCACGATAGGCGTCATACACGACGACTTCGAGCCATTGTTCATGCTCCAAATCGACCGCTGGAAGCGCGAGAAAGGCCGCCAGTGCTTTGTCCAAGTCTCGGATCTGTAGCGCCCGCTGGATCACCAGCACGCTGCGGCTTGCGTCGTCACTGGAGTTGCCAACGCTCATCGAGGCTCTGGCGGTTGACGTTGGGGAGGTTGCTACTCCACGCGGCGGCGAGTGCGGAAGTGAATGATGTCGAGGCTGATGAGACTTTAGTGGAAGAACGAGAGACCAACACTCCGACATTGAAAAGATCGTTTATCGGTTTACACAGTCTGATATATCAGTTCCTCAAGGTTGACCTCGGAATCATTCGAGTCTCGCATTGAGCTTTAGCAGCGTCTCCATCAAGTTCTTCAGGGCTCGGTTTGGAACGAGCTGAGACTTTGACAGGGCCGTTCTCGTAAGCGGATCGAATTGGCAGTTCACGTCGTGGTGGTGCTCGATCATACTACGCTCGTAGGTCGTCCCGTGAGGGGAAACAACTGGGTCTTGCATGAGCTCCAGACTCAGCGGACACTGCAAGAGCATGATGAGCTCCTCCGTGTGCTGGCTCTTGACGGGAGTTTCAGAAGGAGGAGCCAGGATCTTCTCGACTATATTTCGGCGACAGATCTCCACCACCTGCATCTCTAGCGCGATGCTCTGACGGATCCAAAGCGTCTGGCTTTCAGGCGCTGTTGGCGCCATATTGAAAGCACGCTCAAGCACACGCATCGCTTCATCGTAGAGCGCCGGCTGACGCTTGCATCATCCGATCCACAACAGCACTCGCGCCTTCCACATCCGCCACAAGAGGATATGTCTTTGGCTCCAGCATGCCTTCAAGTACGGCGAGCGCATTCTGGATCTGGCCCAAGGCGACGTAGCATTTGGCGACTTGGACCTGCGGATTGTACAGCGCGAACACGTCGCGATTGGTCGGATCCGCGCGCACGAGTTGCCAGTTCCCCATCTCGCCCACGTCTTGGTCGAACTTGCGCTTGGTGAACACGCGGCTTGGACGCTTGCCGTTCTCTTCGGGCGTTAACTTGGCGTAGTCGGCGGCGTACAGCCACGGGTCGTGCTCCAGATTGTGGAGCAAGAACCCGTCGTGACACAACGTCGCGGGGACGAACCGCCGCTCGTTCTTTCGGCCATCGGGAGACCATTGGTGCTTCCACTAGAACAGTCTTCGGCGCCAGCTATCAAACGCCAGGTCGTTCGCAGCCGCGTACAAGACCTCTTGGTGGTGGAGCGACTGGCTTGCGTGGCAGAGAGGAAGTTGGAAAGTGATGTTGGACGGGATCAATGCGCGCCATTTAGACCAACACTCAACGGATCTTTCAGATCTCAGTTCGTTGGGATAATACTTCGTCGTATTTGTTTATGCAGGCTGATTTATGCTTCTTTCGAGGTCAAACACCTCAGTTGATTTATCATCTCTTGCAGGTCATGGAGCCAGAGATATTTGCCCACCTTGATTGGAGTGATGGATGTCCTTGGAGCTCCTCAATCACAGAGCTTCACGGGTATGCCTGGCCTAGTGGTAGGGTTCGTCTGCGAAGTTGCGAGTCGCTAGCTGTGCTCGCTCGTTATCATATTGGTTTTTCAAGACGCTACTACCCACACTACTGCTTCATACATATCCTCCTACTGGCACTGTTGCTTCCTGGCAACTCCACGTTCTTAGAACTCGTACGAGTCGCTGCGAGCCTCACGCGTCCCTCCCAATGGAGTCGCGGGGCTCGCGGCCTTCTTGCTGTTGTTGCTGCTATTGGTGTGCGTGCTGTTGCCCCAGACGTCGCGCTCCTCCGAGCTGCTGTTGCTTCCCGAGAGACTGCCACGCGCGGCGTCTGCCTGGGCAGACGGAGCCATGAACATCGTCGACGGCACGCCGTAGTCTGTCGAGCTCGAGTACTTGGCAGAGCCGTAGCGTCCGTATCTGTTAGCTCCGTAGCGTGACGCGGGGTAGCCAGCAATACCAGCAGGAGCTCCTGGCGACGTCGGAGCCGCGGCACTGCTGCTGTAGTTGTACGATGTCTTCGAGAGATTCGCTGGGGCACTGCCGTACGCCGAAGCGCCAGCACCAGCAGCTCCAGCGGCTCCAGTACCAGCAGCACGAGGGTTGTAGGCAGACTTGTTGAAGCGGAAGTCGTCGTCATCGTAGTCGTCGTCTTCGTCGTCACGGTTGCGCTTCCAGATGAAGAACGCAATGACCGCGATCACCACGACACCGGCGGCGACGATACCCAGGATCACAGGCAGCTTCAGGCCCGACGAGCTGTTCTTGGAGTTAGTCTGGACGTCCGACGCCGGGACGGTCGCGTTCTTCTGCGGCTGCACGGTCTCCGCTGTGCTGCCGGTCGACGGAGCCTCCTCCGTGATCTCTGGCTCGAGCGTGGGCGGCTGGGTGGTCTTAGGAGCCTTCGTCGTCGGCGCCTTCGTGGTAGGGGCCTCGGTCGGAGTTCCGGCACTGGAGCCAGATGCAGAGGCCGATGCCGAGTCCACGGGCGGTTGCGTCGTCGGCTCCACTGTGGGCGGTTCGGTCGTTGGAGGAGCCGTCGTGGGTGGAGCGCTCGTCGGTGTCTTCGTCGTCACCGTCGGCGTCGTGGTCGGCGTCGGGGTCGGCGTTGCGGTGGCTTCACATCACAGCAAGTGAGACCTTCACAGTCGGACTATGATACAGTGAAGAGCGCTTGCGTACCTGCACAGTCCGAGGTGCCAGTCGGACAGCGACCGTTGCTGCGGTTCACGCACGTGTAGCTGGTCGCGAACACGGACATGGCGACGCAGGGCGGGCAGGTGCGCACCACGCGGTCGCAGAGGCTGCCAGACGTCTGTATGCAGGTCTCAGCGGCCGTGCAGATCTCGTCCAGTGCCATGGCATGAGGCGCTTCATTCATGACACACAGTCCCCTCTGTCAGCGAAGAGTTCATACGCCTCCTAAGTGCGACCTAGGACCACCTACCGAAGGCCGTGGCCGCCACGATTCCGGCGACTGCGAGCGAGAGACGCATGAGGGGCTAGTAGGGATGGTACTGCGGCGGCAGTGAGCGCGGGGGGGGAGGGGTCCGTGGAAGCGGCAGGAATGGCGTGGGGAGGCACGCGGTGGAGAGATGGTAGTGAGAGATGGCCAGGGTCTCCGCTACAGTGTTTGAGTTGACAGTCTAAACTTCGAAGGGCTTTGGACCGGACTGGTGTTGGGGCCACGCTGATCGAGGTTTGGGTGCACGCGATGGTCTAACGCATCCGCTTGCCCTTTCCCTAGTTGGCGTCCATCCGCTCGCTCAAAATCAAAGCAGTGACTGGGTCAACCAAACAGAGCTTTCGTGTTCAAGAATTCCATCAGTCACAGCAGGCGCCAGATGGTGAGAACAACAGGACGACGCTTGTACCGTGTCAGGTGATGGCCCGTTTATGGGTCCGCAATTCTGAGTTCGATGGATATTTCTGAGGGGGCCAGAAAATACCGGTGGGGAGGCGGTATCTGATACCTTCGAGCGGTTCATGTTGAAGTGAGACCTTGGCGTCCTCACAGTTCGTATGATACATTGCTAAGCGACCGCGCCTCGCGAGAGCCTGGAGTCAGAGCGACAGGAGGCGGAGGCGGCGCGAGTCTTGTTGTGGTTCCCGTGGGGATACCGTTGTCCCCGCTGTTGGGCAGCGTCGTGGTGAAGAGGTCCTCGCCGATGAAGCTATTGTAGAGACTGTCGCAGTCGTCGTAGGCTCGCTCGACCATCGTGTGGCGGCGCAGGGAGCTGATCGTGAGAAGTTTGTGGGACTTCCTGGGTGCTCCGATTGTGTGGCGAAGGCGCTCCTTACTCGTGTCGAGCGGGGACGTTGGTGGTTCAGCGTGGTCCTCTTCGTAGATTGTGAGACCCACAGCTGGGCTCGAGCTGGGGACCACCACGGGAGGCTTCCGACTCGTACCCACGGGCGACGTGATGACTTGGAGTGGCACACTGTTCGCACTCGTGTTGGGACTCGACCAGCGCTTGTGACTATTGCGTGGCGCTGGCTTCACGGACTGGAATACAAAGTCGTCTAGGTCCGAATCGTACTTGTGTGGACGACGAGGACGCCTACCGATGAAGAAGATGACCACGGCAATCAAGACCACAGCTCCACAGATGCTTCCGACGATCAGAGGCACCTTCGGACTGCGCGTGCTCGATCCTCTCAGAGAAGACCTCGGATAGCTCGTGGGGTTTGGCTTTGGTATCTCGGACGCGGTGTCCGTGATAGGCGCGAAGTCGTCGAAGACTCCAGAGCCGGACCGTGACTGGGATGACGAGCCGGATACGGACGTAGTTGCCCATGCCACACTGAATGATGCGGCCAAGACGTATACGGTCGCCGCAATAGATCGCTTCATGTTTCGTTCGCGATGGAGAGCTATCACCGAGAGAGGTAATCGGAGACTGCGTCAGCGGGGGTGCCTCCAAAAAGACTCAGTCGAGGCAGAACACGAGTGCGAGAAAAGGCCCAAGGGAAACGCTGGAAAGATCACCCACGTTTCAACAATTTGCCCTCGAAAATCCTGAAGTAGAACAAGCGAAGCGGATGACAGACGCTCGCGATTGGCACGCACGAAATGGCGGAGCGTTCGCGGAATTCGGGGCGTCCTCACGACTCTTGATGAGGCTGGTGCACCGTTTCGATGGCACGTAGGTATGTAAAATACTGAACGCAACCCACGCCAGGGTGAGAAGCGAGGAGTACGCGCGTGCGTCAGATGGCAGCTACACGTCGCTAGAAGACGCTTGGATACGAGTCGCGGAAGGTTCAGAAAGAAGCACCATCCCAAATGAAGGACCAGATTCGAGGAGAACCACACAAGTTGAATAGCTTTGCTAGGTTTGCATTGGAAACGGACGCGAAAAGCCTCACAAACAACGCGAGCCTCTAGGTGCTCGTGCACGGAGCATCCACAAACGCGGTGAGGTCGGTGCTCGGTTGCGTGTCTGTTCCAAGTTGCACGACGAAGGACTTGACCTTGACCCCAGAGAGCGGGTTGGTTTGGTCCGCTGACGCAGGGAGATACCCGATCACCTCAGTCGACTTGCAGCCGGCTCCAGTGTACACAGTGATGCGGACATCCTTCGCTCCGTTCACCCCCGGTGTGTAGCGGACATTCGTGTTGCTGACAATGGTATAGCCGGTGCTCAGGCACTGGTTGACGGAAACGCACGTGCGCAGTGGAGGGTCGTGGATGACGAGCGAGTTGACGCCGACAGAGAGCGTCACCTTTGTCGGCGGTGGGGATGTCGGAGCAGGAGTCGGTGTAGGTGTCACTGGTGGTGGCGTTGGCGCCAACGTAGTCGGGGCAGGTGTTGGCGCCGCGGTAGTCGGAGCAGGGGTGGTCGGCTCAGGTGTTGGCGCCAGCGTAGTCGGAGGAGGAGCTGTAGTTGTCGCGCTTGGGCTGGTCGTATCTCCACTCGAACACATTGAAGGGGAGCCGCTGGCAGTAACCTCCGTGCTGGCAGCGACGAGAGCGGCGAGCACGGCGAGCGCGCGCGTGGTGAAAGCGACGATCTGCATTGCGCTGAAAGTTGCAGAGTGAGCTTTTCGCCCACTTCCTCCAGAATCAACGGCGAGTGGCAGCTCATTGGCAGCGTGTCAAAATCTCTCTCTTGCGCTTCTCGCGGATCCGTTCAGAAAGCACGTGAAATTTGGAGGAGTGAGTTACTTGCCAGACAGTGGCCAATCTATCTATCCATAAGCAATGAATCCAAATTAACAATTATTATAATATTCAAATAAATAATTCGAATCCACGTGCTAAACACATCATTTCACTATTATTTAAAATAATGATATGATCGTATAAATAGTAGAAGTGGATACTGATCCATATAATAAAAATAACTATCCACTTCTATTTTCAGGGAGTGCCTTGCATACGTAGAATGCACTTCGAGTCATTCTATTTGCATATTTTGCCTTGCTTACGTTTTCAAGATGGAAGTTGAATCGAGAATCATTGCAATCGCAAATTCACTCTTCCTGAACAGCATTATTTCTTCGCAACCGTGGTCGCGAGCATCGAGAATGTGTCACATGATCTTGCCGACCCATAGCCGAGCCACAACTCACTTGTCCACTTTGTAAACGTCCAGAGAGAGCGTGAGTTCTGGACGTAGCGCAGGCAGACAAACAGACAGACCTACGTCCTCTTCCACACAGCAGCACCACTATTATACTGCACGTGCGTTTGGCCCTCGACTTCTTCCAAGACCCACTTGCATTCTTCAAAACGTTCTCGAGTACATACCCACCACCCACCCATCCATCGCCCTCACACCATGAAGCTCTTCCGTGCTGCTGCTGCCATCCCTCTGCTAGCCACACTGGCGATCCTAACGATTGACCCGGCTCAAAGTGTATCTCGCGGACTCTGCGCCGACGGAGGCAGTGACACTGTGGCTCCGGCCACCTCTACCCCCACGCCGACTGCAACCACGACCCCGAGCCCGGCCATCACGCCTGCGCCGACGGCGGCTCCAGTCGACTGCAAGCTATACGACGCCGCATTGGACCCCGGTGCTTTCGATGGTGTCTGCGTCCTCGACACCACCGACCAAAGCTGGTACGAACACAAGGTCTTGTCCGTCGAAACAGAGGCTTCCAGTGGTGGTAAGCCATGTACGCCAACGACAGTGAAGAAGCTATGCAAACCAGTCGATTGCGCGTACACGGACGCCTTCGGCGCGTGCTCGTTGGTGGACGCCCGTTGGGTCAAGACCATGACTCGTATGGTCCAGACGCAGCCACTGTACGGCGATGCAGCCTGCCCGGGTCCATTGGCGAGCACTCCTGTCTCGTGCGACGCCGATCACTACTGCGATGCTCTGACGGCGCCTGCGAACGCTTCCTGCCGCACGGCTCTGGCCAAGAGCACTCCTATGGTTGTGGGGTATATACACTCCGGGACTGCTTTCTTCACCGGAGCTGGAGGCACGCTCGAAATTTGGCAGTGTGTCAACGTCTGTGCTGAACGCCCGGGGTGTGTCAGCTACACTTTTGTCGCCAATGGCGGCACGAGCACGTCGTGCTTCACCTGGAATGTCGTTTTGACCCAGAAGTCGCTCAGGGCTGGAGCGGTCTCCGCTTTAATGGTCCCGCAGGCGACCGTTGTGCCAGCCCCCTAGATAAAAAGGCTCATCATTCGCGTCTTCACTGAAGCGTAAATGATAAAACACCAATCTTCGGTTCACCTTTGTGTGGACTTCTCGCTTCACCCGACTCACTTGTGAACTGGGCCCGGTCCATTCACTGGTATAGAAGCGTGGTCGTCACCTTAAGGCCTCCCCACTTGAAACTGTGGATCCGTGGTTTCGCCGAAGCGGCGCCGAAAATGCGCCTAAGTTCCGCTGGAAAACCGCCACAAGTCGCTTCCATCCATCCAGTTCTGCGTGATCCCATTCAGCGCCTTGTCCGTCGTGTTCGATGGCCCAAGAACCACGAAGGCCACTCCCTCTTCTCAGACGATTCAGCAGCTCCAACGACGATGATCTGGACGCCTGTCGCCGCTGCGCTTTCCGTTGCGTCCAGCGTAGCGACCTGCATGACGATGGTGCACCTGCGCTGTCGATGGGACGTCCACGCGTCCAGCGTGCGGTGGCTTTTCTGGAACTTCTTCCGGTTTGTGTGTGTTCGATGCACCATGCGCTCGGCGTTTCTCCTGTGGCTGAGCACTCAGCCAACCGAGGAGCGTGTAGACGCAGCGAACCCACAGAGCTGGACCTACGGCCAGCTCGATCGTCTCGGCATCCACGGTATCATGTATCTACCAGAGGCGAGAGAGCTGTGGCTGGCGACGCTGATCTGTCTCGGCGATATCGCGTTGTTTGGCATCGCATTGACGTTATTCCCATTAGCCCACGAGCTCGGGCGTCTTGCAAGGCGACTGATGGACCGCGGCGTCGAGAAAGAGCAGGCTCAAATCCAATTCTACAGCCGCTGGATGGCCGTCGCTGTCGTGAGCTACGCTGTCGCGCAGCTCGTACTCGTGCTCGTGTATGACGGCTACAATATGTACACACACCGTTGTCTGCTTGGCGTGTACGCAGTGCAAATGGTCGCGCTCGTGTTCATGGTCGGCCAACTCGTGCTTCTCAAGGTCAACGGCCGCAAGTACGAGACGATCCACGGAATCTTCGTCGCGTCTCCCATCTACCAGCGGCTCAAGTGTATCATGTGAGTCGCTGGCTGTTGTTTTGTACGATCTGAGTTGATTCTGACCGGTGTGATCAGGCTCGTGTACGCTGTGTTTGCGTTCCAGTTCCAGTTTGCGATACTCGTCATGTACCTGCACGACATGACTCCGGACAGCAAGCTCATGGTCGGCATCGGGATCAGTCTGATCATCCACAACGTCTTCGGCTTGGCGCTTTCGATCACCACCAGCTGCTCCGTTGCTTGCGTCTTCAGCACGTTCGGACGCTGTCTCCCAGAGGACTTTGAGGCCCAGTATCTCCACGAGCAGCTCTCCGGATTTACGAATATCGACCTTGAGGCGCCACGACAGAATCCTGTCTTCGTTCACACGGATATCGAGTCGTCAAGTGCATTGTGGAATGCCAACGCTGACGTCATGGCAGTCGCAACAGAGATCCACGACTTGATTCTGCGCTCTTCTTTGATGAAACACCGCGGGTACGAGATCGCGACAGTCGGGGACGCTTTCCAAGTCGCGTTTCGCAGTATGCGTGACGCGATCGAGTACAGTATGGACGTGCAGCTGCAGCTCCTGGTCGCGAAGTGGCCCAAAGATATCCACGGGGCCATACCTGCTACTACCAAGCAACGTTTCGGCCGTCGGGTCATTTTCAACGGCCTGCGTGTTCGTATGGGGATCCACGATGCGTCAGAAGTCGACGGTACACTTGTCCAGGACGTCCACGCGATCACTGGGAAGGCGACGTACACGGGCGTGTCGGAGGTCATCGCAGAATACGTCGGCGAGGTGGGGAGTGGCGGCCAAATACTGATCACGGACCGCGTGGCGTCGTGGCTCAAGCACCATCGGGATGATCTCTCCGTCGATATCTTCCTCGAGTACATGGGGGAGTTTTCTGTGCCTCAGGTGGACACGAACGTGACTATTTACCAAGTGCTTCCTGCGATGCTGGCCGCCCGTGCTCGGTACTTCAAGCCAATGACAACGGACACAACGATGTGCTCGACAGTGAATGGAGACCCTCACTACGCGACGTCAGAAGAGGGAAAGGCAGTCGTAGACACGCCAGCGTCGCCTGCTGCAACAGCTTTCGGACTTCTACAAACGCCTCGAGCAGCGGTCGTGCCGCAGTTCCAACACAGTTCTCCAGTGGATCTCGCGACAGCAGCGTGATGGTAGTACATTACATATTTATTGTCAGTCTTGCGTCGATGGTACGCTGGTATCTCTTCCAACATGCGTCACGGTCTCCTGTGGAAAAGTGCCTGTGCTGATTGATCCAACCACTGGAGAGCGCAGTCGATATACGATGAAGAAAGATGGCCAAGGAGAGCTTCAGCCAGAGCAGATCATCTTCAAGATTCAGACACTGGCAGCGACATGAGTGGCTCACGCTGGGCGAAGCGTGACTGGCCCAGTCACTGACTGACATTTCCGTCGGTATGGTGAATGCCCGGCTCACCGTCCCCTCCTTTCATCCCCGGAGTACGTATGATAACAGGTGTATGAAATTTGGCAGTCAAAATTACCCTTTCAATATTCCAACAAGCAGTAGCATTTATCAAGGATACTAATTTACAGGTTATCACTGTGGCCGCGCTATGTGCCACATTCGTTGCTGAGACCTTAGCGTGACGGGAGTCTGCAGACTGGAGTCAAGTGGGGACACCATTGGTGTCCCGTCCCCACTTGGTGTCACACCAATCACGCCAGTCAGGGCTGCTTGCATGGAGGATGCCACACATTCACGACCACCGTTGGCCTGTCCACCAAGGGCGGTGCCTGCATGTCACCCTGCATCCATGAGCCGGGCTGCGCATTCAGTCCAGTCCGCTGGCTGGGAACGGGCTCACTTCCGATCCTTCCTGGCATCCCAGACTCCGCTTCACTAAGAGATCACCATGAAGGCCTTCGTCGCTATCATGGCGCTTGCTGCCGCCACGCAGATCTCGTCCACCGTCGCATGGTGGGACAACGGCCACATGCTCGTGGGCCAGGTCGCCACGCAGCTCATGAGCGCGGACGACGTCGCGTCAATCAAGGCCGTTCTCTCCATGTGGAACTCGGAGTTCCCGAACACGGACTCGCTCTGGGGCGCTGCTATCTGGCCGGATCTCGTCAAGTGCACGTCGCAGGCATCGTACTGTGGCTCACCAACGTCTCCATCCATCTTCTCGCTGAGCGACTGGCACTACGTCGACCTGCCTCTCGACATCGCCGGCGGCAAGTACGGCAACCTGTCGTCGGACGACCCCGACCTGTTCAAGTACTCGCTCGGCGGCCTCGCGATCGACACGCTCGAGAACGGCATCAAGACGATGGCGACGACCAACTCGACGTGGGCAGTCAACTTCATTGTCCGTACGTTCACCCACGTCTTCGGCGATATCCACCAGCCTCTCCATGCGGTTGCAGGCCTCAACGCATCGGAGCCGAAGCTCAACGGCGGTGATGGCGGCGGTAACTCGTTCAAGTTCCGGAACCCGTGCGCGTTCTCGAACCTGCACGCTCTGTGGGACGCTGCCGGTGGCGCGTACTCGCTCAACAACTGGTCACCAGACACCAAGGTCACCAACGACGCGCTCCTGACGCCAAACGCGACGGCGCTCATCGGTCTCTTGCCAGTGGTGACAGACTCGGTGAGCTTTGATGGCTACAAGGGGCTGTCGTACGCTGACTTCCAGAAGGCCGTCATCACGACCGACAAGGCCATCCGCAAGGTCGCTCTTGACTCGTACCAGCTCGCTGACGCCGTGGTGTACAAGGGCCTCGACCTCACGTTTGGCTCGGATGGCTACGTGCCATGCCCACCGCAGTGGTACAGCGACTGGGCCGCCCAGTACTCGCAGTTCCGTATCGCGATCGCTGGCAAGCGTCTGGCAATCGTGCTTTCGCAGTTCGCGAAGCAGATCCGAGCCAAGGGCCTCGACAAGCGCACCCAGGCCTAAGTATCACCACGAGAGTTCCCAGGCTCAGCTTTAACAGCCAAGGCGGCTATAACTCGTCGTAATAAGGTACAACCCACCCTCCTCTTTGGCATCGCTCTTGCCTGGTGTTCACGATGCTAGAGATGATGGATCCTCTGAGGGGTATCCGCTTAGCGTTGACGAGTCCATCAACCAGTGATGGTATCAGCGCCACTGGATTCTTCGCGTGCGTGGCGTGAAGAGTGGCCACCATTCACATCCGCATCTGTCCATGTACCCAGGAAAACCGCCGTCGTGAGTCCCTGAACCAGACGAATGCGACGCCAATGCACGGTGAATTGCACCAGCACGCGTGGCTCGCGTCCATCTTCGTTGTCAGCGGAACAATCCAATGCGCTGACCCCAAACGCACACACAACAGTGTACAGTACTGTCCTCCAGAGTCTGGAGGGACACCAGATCCAGTGTTTGGAGTCCAGACACTGGTTCTGGTGTCGGCGCCTTGCCTCACCACACTGGCCCCACATGATCACAACGCCGACGCCTGAAAGTCTCCCAGGCGTTTGTCACGGGTACATCCAAGGGCGATCCCGTCCAGTCTAGTACTGTATCGAAGCAGGAGGGAGTTCCAACTGCACACACAACCAACACAGTCGTGGAGTCTCAGATGGCATTGGACTCCTTTCAGTCTGAGACCTTTGGCGCTTGGACGTTGCCGTTGGCGCATCTCCCGCTCACTGGATTTCTCGGCTCGGAGTGCACCTCCCGCGCCGCCAGAGACGGAGCAGGCGGCTTCATGAGTCGCGGCAACTCGGTCGGACTCCGACTACAGTTGGTTGAAGTTTGATCACGACGAATCGCGCGTTGGATTCGGACGTGGCAGGCGAAGGGTGGGACGGCAACTCCGCAAGAAATCCAGTGGCGATTAGGCGAGACAAGTGCTCAGGAATCCACACTTCGATGAGCCGCCAGGGACCCTCAGACACACACGCACACACACACAGCCATTGATACTGTGCAGCGTGTGGAACTGAAGCCAGGGCACCAGCAATGGGCCAATTTCCAGCCTTAACAGAGACTTTGGGCCCACCATTCGAGCTGACTACTGCTCACCAAGCAGCGCTTCGGTGTCTCTCGAGAAACGCTCTGTGCTGGATTGCTGGATTTCTGAAGATCCCTCCCAAGCGGCAATTGCAAATGTGCTGCCCCGTCCAGCGTCCAACTCTGCGTCGCGTGTGTGGAGATGGGACGCCAACTTGAAGATCCGCTTTTGGGATCAGACAGCGGCTGTTGACGGCCATCACGCTCGGCAACGTCACACGTCGCAGACCACGGCAACTTTCGGTCTCTCCAGCCCCAGCGGGCAGTTATCCATGCTCGTGGTGTAGCCTGCCACGGACCCAGGCGCGGGCAACGCCTGGGTTCTCTGCCTGTTGCTGGCACCCAAGCAGCAGCTCGGCCAAGCCGTCGATTGACGGAGAGTGGCACCTCCAGCACAAGTGTCGCTAGCCTCTAGGTGGCCCGGAGGCTACCACGCTCGCTTGGCGGCTCGGCAGTGGCGAGAGCTCATTCCCGATCTTGCGGTCTTCCACTCAAGTCCACAACCTCCTCCTTACCTCCATCCAACCAAGGCAAGATGGTCTTCGCTGCTGTACGCAACGTCCTCACGATCCTCCTCCTCGCCGCCATCGCGCAGGCCGCCAACGAAGTTAAGGTCTCAACCTTCACGTTCGACGGCGCCAAGCTCACGGGTGCGCTCAGTGTGCAGAACCTGGCGTACACCAAGGTGGTGAACGTGATCTACGCGAACAACGCACAGACGTGGGGCAACACGTGTGCTGCTAGCTACACGAGCGGTCCGGACTCGAGCAGCAAGGAGGTGTGGTCGTTCAACTGT